>JAPYZR010002280.1:0-17956 GCA_030522945.1 Trichopria nigra
TGGGGTAACATTATATTTTGCCAAAAACTACTGATATGTAAAATTACATCACTTTCTGAGACATGACTGATATTCCTCACATGGAATGTCTCATATATCTGGACATCTAATGTACGTCCAATTTTCATCCATGGACGATTGGAGGAATCATGGATGGCTGATGGACGTGCATGCATGTATAGAATCGTCAACATCACTGGTCAGAGGACTGGAGAATTATAATTATTGGAAAGTTTATTGGTATAAAAGCAGACGGGAAGAACTTTGGGAAAAGGCGATTAGTGGCCAAAATGAAAACAAGAATTATATGACTGCGATGTACTTCGTTTTACCCACGACCATCCTACTTCTTTCGTTAACAGAATTCATTACCTTCGTTGACGCAGGATTATGCACTCCGAAAGCATTAACCCATTAACGCCCAAAATCATGGAATTTTTAGCCTTATATTTCGAGCGACCAAATCGACAAAAAGGAAAATGTCATGACGAAACCCTAGTAGAAATCAGTTTGTAAATATCCGGGCGTAAGCTTGGCCCTGACTCGCGCCTGGATATCTATCAAGGCGCGAGTCAGGACCCAGATCGGAACAGATTTCTACTAGGGAACGTACTTATACTTATCTATTTTCGAGCATGCTCTTTCTATTTGTGAAGTAAAAAAAAAAAAAGTTCGGTAAAATTGGAAACATAGAAAATGTTTAGTTTCATTCAATTTTCCCTTTTAAAAATGGCGGATAATTGTGGAATTATCGAAAAATTCTTTTGCGTATTCAATATGGCCGGAGTAGAAAATAATTTTATTTAAAAAATAGTTTAAGTCGGAAATTAAACAATTAAACCATATCTCATATCCGCCATTTTGAAATTAAAAAATCCGCCACTATAATTCGATTTAATTGAATAAATTATTGCATTAAATTAGATATAAAGTTAATTTATAGATAAAATTTTTAAACTTTTGTTGGCGATAATCGTGAGAAAACTCGTGATTTTCCCCCATCTAGTTTTTTTTTTTAATTTCAATAATTTAACGAAATTTTGAAAAAATGTAAATTAAATGCAATAATAAATTAAAAACAAAAATTTTGAACTATAACTATTTCGTCATTTTTTTTCCGGAGTCCATTATGGACTTGGAAAATACTGATAGAAAAAGACGTTTCCTCAGTTTTTTGTACTTTTCCAAATAAAATCCTCCATTTTGTTTTTCTAATTCATCGAAACGTAGCTTTGACCAAGTAAATCGAAAAAGAATACACCCAAAAATAGTAAGATAAGTACATTTTATCGTGACATTTTTCAATTTGTAGAAAAATATAGAATGTGAAATAGAAGGTGAAAATTCAACATTTTTTTTTGCATTCTCGTTATCCATTCCAGTAAACCAAGACGCATTCAAGTATCAGAAATAGGATTAAGAATGATAGAGAAGTATTCGTTTCAGTCCAAAACGAATACTTCTCTAATTCTTAATCCTATTTCAGTCCAAAACTGAAACGAATACTTCTCTATCATTCTTAATCCTATCTCTTGTACTTGAATGCTATTTGGTTTACTGGGATATTACCTTTTAGAAATTTGGTTTGATATTGTCGATTTTGGGTAATTTCCTCGTCGATTACAAATCAGCAATTTGGACTCTTCACGACAGAATGTAAATTCATTTTCAACGGAGCTCGTCGGCCTCATTATTGCAAACAGTCCCTTAATCGTTGCTATATGTTTTAGCGGCGACAATATTGACATTTAATATTTTGAATAGCGCGCATAATACAGCCGAAACTGAAAATCGAGTTACGAATACATTTATGCTCATGAGAGTTCAAGTTACCACTCTCGGTTAATGTTTATATCAGATATTGTTAGACTTCAGGCGTAAAGGCGGTGTCTTATTACGTAATTTGCAAGCATAAATGCTTCTAAGGTCGTCTATTTCGAGCTGATGATCATCTAAAGGCGAAGTGGAATTAAATTCGCCTGTTTTCGGTTCTTTTTCTTTGACGGGCACTATTACGCCCGGCTGAAAATAAAAACAGACCCTCTTTACGTCACGATTACTATCATTCTCCGTCATAGTGCCGTAACGTAATACAATAGCTTTCTTGCAGACATTTTCCTGTATAAAGACATCAACAAACCCGTAATTAAATAATTACTCAGGGTTGTATGGTATAAATATATATATGGCATTACTAATCAAGAATGTCGTACCAATAACGTTTTGACACCTTGCCAGTGTGATCATTAACTCCCTTGAAAATTTCTACAAATGATTGTATTAGTTATCAGAGCATAAAAATCACTCAATTCGATGAATAATATAATTTACGACACACCTGAGAAAGCTGTAATTAAAGTGCCCAGGGTGACCTGATATTTAGCGGAACAAAATACGAGGTCAAAACTAAAATGACGAAGAACATTATTATGAAAAAGCTACAAGTCACGTAGATTAGCCCATGCCGTGTAAGAATAATGAAAAATGGGTCATTTCAATGTGTACACACCCGAAGTCGTATAAATTCGGTTACACGCAATTCAGTTAAATTAACCTACATAATGGGTCCTGCCCGAATAAATCTGGTCGCGTTTATTTTCAAAACTGACGTCACGATGGTTCGAGTTTGAATCTGATGGACCGTGTTCTCTTTTAGCATGGAGCCTTTTTACTTATACAATGCGACGTTGGCACATTTGGAATCGTCGTTAAAAAATAGCAATGAATTGGGTGAAATTCTTGAAATTCATGAAAATTACATCAAACTTTGGGATTAAATCAAATTGTCGACTAAATTTATGTATGAAACTGGTGTGAATTAAAAGTGCTGATTTGAAAAACAAATAAAACAAAGGAAAATTAATGTAATTGAAGTGATTAAAGTATGAAAATTCGCCTGAAACTGATAAATAATGGCAGTAAATGTGAAGGCTAATGTTAATGAGTACAAATGATGAAAAAAATTTGACAATATAAAAGTAGAAGAAGTTTAAGTGAAAGTTGACAAGACGAAGTCGGATAAAAGATGACAATACGGTGAAACATTAATAAACGTGATAATAACGAATAAAATCAATAAAAATGTATAATGCTGATGAAATTTGGTAAAAAGGTGAAAGTTGATGAAAAAGGTAAAAGTTGATAATGAAGATAACAGGTTACATGTAGACATTACGGAAATTATAAAAAAATACTAAAATTGAAAGAAATTTGGTAAATTCTGATATAAAAATTGAGAAACAGTCAACAGTTTATAAATATAGACAAACGTTGAAAAATTCTCCAGCATACACAACCGTTGAGAGAAAACATTGAAAATTATTCATAAAAAAATGATACAATGTTAATGATAAAAAGAAATAAAAGCGATCATGACAACGAAGTTGAATGAAAGATAATACTACGATGAAACGTTAATAAACCTGATAATAATCAATATAATCAATAAAAATGTATAATGTTGATAAAAAGATGAAAGTTGATAAAAAAGATAAAAGTTCTGATATAAAAATTAAAAAATTATTCATGAGAAAATGTTAATGATAGAAAAATAGAAATAAAAACGAGCATAAACATGTCGAAAATAAAAAAGTTGATGAAAGTTGATGAAGCAGGTCAAAGTTAATAATACCGTTGAAACCTAATTAGTTGTTTCTAAGTTTGCACTGTAGATAAAAGTTTAGCATGATGACGGAAACATTGATAATAAAGGTACGAATTCACATGACAAGTGATATTAAAAAATGGAAGAATATAAAATTAATCAACATTTGATATAAACCGAAAGTACGGTAACATGTGTCAACAAGCAACAGAAGAACTAAGGAAATAAATCGGGCGAAAATTGATGAAAATTTATTGTCGATAAAAACTTATGAAATTCATAACTCTTTAAAGTTGATTACTGGATAAAAGTTGAGAAAGTTGGATTTTAAATAGATAAAAGTTGATTAAAAACATAATAAAATTGTACGAAGTTTAGTGTAATGTATTAAAACAATAAAAATTCACAATGTTGATAAAAGTTGGTAAAAAGCTAAAAGTTTACAAGGAAGGTAAAAGTTGATAATGAAGATAAAAGTACAAATATATACAAGTTGATAATGAAGATATATATTAAAAATACAGATAGAAATTTTAAAAAACATTAAAATCAAACCTAAGTTTGACATATCAACCGATACAGAAATTTAAAAAACTGTCAGCGGTAGATAAGCATAATGCTGACTAAACAATAAAACATATGCAACAGATTAAAACAAATGTTGAGAATCATTGAATAGTAACGAAAAATAGAAAAAAAAAACAAACCGAAAGGGAAGTATCGTCAACTATTCTATGGTATCAACTATAATAATGGTCGTGTCAACCGGGGGAATGGTTGTATCAACTATTATGCTTGTCCTAACGATACTTTATTTCGGCGTTGCATAAATAGAAACAGCTGGAAGCTGTCAAACACGATTTACGATAGTTGATGAAGCATAAAGCTTGAAGATAAACATTGATAATAAATTTATTATTCTCAAGACACCAGTAGTCCATAATAAACATGTCATTAAACAAAAAATCACTGTTTATTTCCGTTATCAGAACTAATTTTTTACGAAAGAAAAGTTTTTATACAAATTTATAAAAGTTCTTTTATATTTGTAAATACTTTGGGAAACTGACGTTCATTCAATGTTTCACAAATTTCATTATGAGGTGACAATGATACGTTGAAACGCGACTAATTAAGAAATAGAAAAATTACGCTGGCTGCTCGGATGACTGGAAATTCTTTTTCAAATTGCTAGAGCCGTGATAACTCGTCAGCAGCACCAGCACATTTTTATTCCGATTCGAAACCTCTCTCATCCGGTATTTCGTTTCAACGACCCGACGAGGGTAGACTCCGACGAGACACGTCTCTGCACAGTAATTTCAATTAGGCTGGGCACTTTTCACCGTATCTTCGCTTATCCGTTTCCATTCTTCCGCGATGTTGCTGATTGTAAAGATATTCACTTTCAGCAATACTGAAGTACATTAAAGAAGACTTTTTGATCATACTTTAACAAGTACAGAACGATAATTATTTTCCATCTTTCTGTAATGAATCCTTTTATTGGTTCGTGAACTATATTCATCGTGACGGCTTACTGGTGATCGTATCGATGATTTACAAACTGAAACCAACTTATTAGCCAACATGAAATACAAAACGGTTTGTTCCTAACGAATGGTTTTTTTTACTCTATATTCGAGGTCAAGTATAACATTACTAAGTAACTTTTTTTTCAAAATGGCCGGTCAAGGTATATCTGCAAGAACTGCTCTTTCCAATCATATATAGAAACACCTAACTTTCGAATGATTCATGAGAAAATTCAAAATGGCGGATCTAATGTGACGTACGCACGAAAAACCGCTATATTTTCCGTGATGTTAGTTTTCCGTCAGATAAATTAAAGGGGTATTCCACGAAAGGATATACATTACAGCAACGCAGAATTTTCAAGAACGTTTTTCGTAAAGAAGGCGAACTCTTATGTCGCAGCCGCGGGAGATAGTCCAAAGCAATTATTTTAAATTTTCGCGAAAGCGATGTCTGGAGGTTGACACGAAATTTGAAACATAATGCGCTGGAGACTCTGGGTAAACAATGTGGGTATTTTCTGGCAAATCCGTCCGCGTTTTATCGGCAACAAAAGGGCGCGACTCTTCGGGACGGGATGGCGGGGGTGTCTTCGCCTCAAAGGAGAAAGTGGTCCCTGACAAAGTTCCAACTTTAAAACGGAGCGACGCCCGCTCGAGTATTTCGTGCGAATCCCATTTACGCCGGAGCACTTCATGCAGCGCGAGACAACAGACGATGAGCGGACGAAAGCAAAGGAGAGAATAAAAACTCGCGCCGAGGGTTGCAACCTACTCGTTGCATCCCTTTTTTCCAACCCTCAGCCTGCGCCCTATTCACCCGTCGAGTCACGAGATGTCGCGAGGGAAACCCGATCCGATCTACCTCTGCATTTTTTTTTCCAAATTCTGATGCTAGGTGGATTTTATTTATTTAGTGATTGAGATGACATTGACATCATCCATTATCAAATTGGTGGCTCCAAGGGTTGTCACTAGTGCCAGAAAATGGGAACTACTAATGAGACCATTGGAGGATTGATCCTCGGAGTTGAGTGCATAAATTTTAGTAATGATGCGGGCTTATGATCGGTATGGTTAATATCCCCCAATTCGTTTGCGCGGCTTGTTATTTATACGGAATCTGTTATCTGAGGTTTGCAACGCAACTATTGTACAATTTAATGAACATCTTAGAACGTAACCGTAACGTTCGAAATAATACCGTTAACAGCTGTAAAGTCGGAAGTTTCATAATTAGGTTAGGGCGTACTTACTGAAAATTACATACAATTTGTTGCGGTATATCGCTTCAAGATACTCGAATAAGCAATCGCTTTTCAATGTGTAACAAACTTTGCACTGCGGTAACTACCTGAAGCTCCTCTAGAGTTCCTCCATCGTGCTTCCACGAGTACGTCCCGTATGACTCACTTTCCTTTCGTTCCCGACTCTATAGTCTATTCTATAGTCGACGCAATTTGCGTCGGTCGTATTATGTGGAAAATGATGAGGTCACGATGTAACCGTGAGATAAAATTATCGCGGTTAGAATGCAACGTTAAAACAACAAACGGTTAATTGTCATACGCCTTTCGGTCATTTTTTACAATATAGCGCTTTCCAATTTTATAAACACTACAAGAATTGTTAAATGTCTAGAGGCCATATTTATAGTAGAGGGATTCTTCGTTAAAACGGTCCAATTATAACTGTTGGTAAATTTAAAGTACACTATCAGTCAGAGCTGACGGAAACTTCATGATGCTCTATGCGCCATTTGTCGTTAATTACCGTGAAACAGTACCTCTAACTGCGCGATTGATATTCGTCACAACTCATTGGCTCTGGAACTCGAATACTCGTATATTGCTCGAGAATCGAATTCTATCGCAGTATCTTTGCCGCCATAACGGATTGACGTTGCATTACAATTCTTTTTTTTTTTTTTTTGTTTTATTTATTGGAATTATTCAACTTTAAACCGCCGAACCTGTAGGTATCCATAAAGGCCTCAGGGACAATTCATCACGTCGCCCCTGCGGCCTTTTTCCGCCAAACGGCATTTTATTTCACGGACCTTGCGTCACCCGAGACGGTTGAATGATTTCGCATGATCCTATTGGAGACGAGTGAGCGTAATAATTTAAGTCATGTGCGGTAACTCGAAAATGAAGTCGAACAAAGAGAAAAAAAAAGGAAAAGAAAGATTTGGAAACATGTCGAAATAACAAAGACAAGGTTGCTTTGTTGCTTTTGAAGCTTGAAGATTAAGTAATTACCTCAGCCTGCTTTTTCAATCAGTCACGAGACGAGCTTCATTCAAGATTGAATAGCGATGATGCGCTTGTGATGCATTCATGCGGATAATTTACGACAGGAGGAGCTAGCGCATGTCAGGCCGCGGGCTTAATCAATCTGCTGCGTCCGACGTTCATGCTAGAAAATTAAATAGAATTCATACCCGCGAATCCTTTCGCTAGATTATCTCTGTCTTCTTTAGCGTTATTATATTGTATCGTGTAGTACGGGCCCTCGCAGGGCATCTGATGGCTGTCATAGAGAAATGACAAAAGTGGTAGGAAAATGTGAACTTTTACCCGTTGTATTTTCGGACTTTCGTTGGCTCTGGATTGTTGATGGGAGTGGCCGAAAGTTGTAACCAACTAAAATGTTGGAAATATTGACAGAGTTTTGCCGACGCTAGGAAAAGCCAAAAGAGCAAACAACGATTCGGGGGAACAAACGACAAAGTGATCCGCTAAGCATTTGGACCGCTACGTTTCCACGAGCCAAGAGAAATATTTGCATCCTGAGTAATCCTTATGAAGCTACCAAGGAAGTGTTCACGAATGCGGAAAGATCATTAAATTTCCTGCTCAGTTGGACCTTCGTTATCCATAGGGATTCTGGTTTTAGATCGACCGAGAGATGCAACGCCTCTGGCTTTGAGCCGGATATGCCGGGATGCTGTTCCTACTAGCTCGCCCACGGTCGTTCCTCCTCTCCCTGCAAATTAATACGAAAACTTTGCTTCCGATCTAGCCTCGCTCGTTCATTCGTTCACTCGCTCCTATATATATGTATATACCCACTCGAATCCCAGCAGGTTTTGCCGGGCTCGAAGCACCTCCATACACCTGAGCCACACTTTGCCGAAGTCGGACACGCATCTGCACACCTGCATTTAAACTTGTTGCTGCGCGCACGCCATCTAACATATTCCCATGGAAGCATAAAGTTCGGTTACACGCGTGGCCATTTTGGCCCGTATACGTTATATCTTCGTCGCGGCGTCGGGACATTTGTCATTGTCTGCGCTTCTTATTTATTTCGGATGCCCGGGCCTCCACGGGGATAATAGTAAAGTTCACGACTCTCCGAGGAATGAAGTATGTTACTAGTGTCGACGGGCGTTATTATCGAATTACCTCGGTACATGAAGTGTAAGTAAAGTGGGACCAAACGTGTCGTAAAATTCAGCTTATTGCCAATACTGTTTCCCATGCAGATCCAGCTTAGCCATATTCCAGAGAGGATAAGGTCCAGCTCGTTATACGCTGACGAATCTCGTTGCGTGATCATTTCGTCATGTTTTTACGGACGCAATGCAAAGTGACGGATATTTACGGGCATCTTTGGTCCGAATTGGAAATCCCAGCAGGCATCTCGGGCTTAATCTGCTGCACAGAAGCTAGCGTGAATTTATTACCACCACTCTCCTGCACTCGCACTCTGCATACCTAAACTCAATTCGCATATTGCATCGCGCTGGACGCATGCTTATAAATACGGATTATGTATATTATATATGCCTGTGCTTATCGAACCATATGACGTTCCATATCCTAGTGGGTCATTCAATTATTATTCCAATTTACTGTTTTTTTTTTTATATGTGACTATTCATAAAATCCACAAAAGTAGCTACTCGTTATCGCAAATTTACGTAGGTATCTGAAGAAAGAAAAAGAAAGTAAATGCAATGAAGAGTAAATACAATAAATTAAGTACAATAGAACTATAAACTCCACAGTGGATAATGCGTTGTACTTCTAACAAGTACGCTAATAGCAATTATGTTTCCGTTTCGGGAAATATTTTCCTCGGCGTTATTCCTGTTGTTATTGCGGGTTCTGCTCCTGGGCTAAATAGAAATGCACTGTAGAATGTTGATAATTCCATACGAGCATGATATTAGTATATTATTGTAATATACATATACATATACGTGCTTTGGGCTATAGAGATGGAGCGGAAATTTACTGACCGTAGTAGCTCCCCGAACTTTATAGAGCCGCGATTTGTGCTTTCACTTATTCCGTGGATATGACTGGCATAGCTCGTATCCACATACATCGCTATTCACCTTTCGGCAAATAATACATACATTATGCATTAATATATCAAAGCACCAACAGTGTGATGTGATTTTCATGTTTTCGGCAATAACTTTTATTTATTACTTGGAAGAAACGTGGGTTTTAAATGTTATCTTAGTCGATGGGTTAAAAATGATTGAGGAACAGTTCGCATTCACGTTGAAATAATAAATACAAACAAAAGCCTTTCCCGGGAAAAGGGAATTCAAGCAGCAACAAAGAGGATCCTTTATTATAAATTTTGCTGTTATCTTTTTCATTAAGTTGTGTTATTCATTAAGCAATCGCAATTTTCATTTACGAAAGATTCAAATTGCATCCCTGTCGAATTATTCTTCTCTATTCACCTTGCGCCAAGTTATTGTAATTGCCGATTTTAATTAAATATAACGTACAGAAGGAAGAAAACGGTATAAATCTTGAAATGGCGTTGGTCTGTAATAAGAAGAGGTCTAAGAAGAATTTCAATAGCCGAAGCAATAAAATTCATTTTTGAGATTATGTGCCAGGAAAATAAGGAGGATTCGTGACGAAACTAATTAAACGCGCGATCACAAGCAGAGGGAGAGAGAGAGAAATTTCGAGAAAGACAGGCAAAGAAAGAGAAGTTGGGAGTGGGAAAAAGAAAAGAGGCTTGAATGAAAAACGGAAGAGTAAAACTGAACGCTTAAAGTGACACGACGATTTTCAGTATATATGAGCGAAAAAGAAGGAATTCACGAAAGAGAAGAAAAAGCAGTTTGCATGCTAGGATAATGTGATGATAATTGCAATTCACGTTGATCTAAATGGAGCTTTTAGGTAATCCCCTTCTCCCTTTACTCTTCACATATTTCTCTATTTAACTTTTCGTATTTCATATTGATTCTTATTAAACAATATTTTAGTCTTTATTAATTATTGTTCTGAATAAGTAAGCAACACCTTGTGTCAAATTCTACAAAAGTTGGTAATATCTGCAATTATGGTCGAAACAGTAGTACTCCAATTGCAAAAAGCAATGATTAACTTGATTGCATTTCCGTGGGGAGGAGCTCTAATTTTATTTGTTATTCTAATGATAAAGGATTGCGACAGTATATTCATTGAATCTTTGCCGAATAAAGGGGAAAAACGATAAGAGAAAAAGAAAACAGAGAGATGTTAACGACTGAACGGACAGTACGGGGGATTGATTAAACGAACGAATCACCAAAGAAGCCCAGAGCCAACAGAGTGCGATAGCCCGCCGCCGCACCGCACCATACAATCGGGTGGTCGAAATCTGTATTCAACTCCGCGTTTCCAGGTAGGCACGGAGCATTCTCATATTAAAAATGAGGGTTTGCTTCGCTATGAGAACGTGAAACATGCCAGATTATCCTGCTTTGAAATCCTCACCTGGATTGCCAGAATGTCTCATGAACTGTGATTAACGAAATTCAACAAATGAATTATCTCCTAGAAATGCATTAAAAATAATTCGAATCAGTTTGCTTGGACTTTCCTAGAAAAAGATTGAAAGTGGAATTTATGGGATTTAATGCAGTCACTTATTTTTTTTGACAGCATGCACAACGTGGCGCATTTCCTTTTATTCTGACAGAGTTGCCCCCCTCCTCCTCCCCTTTTTGGTTTATTCCTCTGCCTGAAGGTTTTACCGGTCCCATTAGTAAACTCCCATTTGAAACTCACATCCCTACTTTCCCACTTTGCTCCTTGATGATTTTGTTTGTTCTTTTCATCACAGCTACAATCCACGGTCTATGTTACAACCGCAAAATGGAATGTATACGAATAATTTGGATTGGCTGGTCAAGAATGTTTCGCTAACTAAAGAACAAAGGAAAAAGGGTATATAAGGGGAGTAAAGCAGTCTACTAGGGAATTATTTATCAATAGCGAAAGATGGAAAATGCACCTAGTGTTGATGAACTCGTGATACAGTTTCATTCCATTTTGATTCAGCATACCCATCATCACTGCGGAACATCCGCCAATACACTGACTGCTCTATCAGATGATCAATTTGATAACAAGCGAACCACTTAAATGCCAGTGAAGCCAATCCCAAAATTTAAATGTTTCATTGGCAGGATGACAACGTTGATTTCATCGGATGCCTTCAGAAAATCGAACAGAATTGTGGATGTAATCTGAAACTGACATCAGAGATACCTTATTATGAGTGGTAGATATTGGGAATTTCTATTTATTATAAAAAATATAGACCTGCTTGTTAAAATGAGAGACAACCGACAATTGTGTTCCATGGATAACAAGCAAATGAGCAACTACACGGTAATCAGCAGATTTCCTGCATTTTAGATTATAGGAAAACTTAACGAAATATTTTGAAGCAATGGGGGATGATCGGTTGAATATCTGGTCTTGGTTGCGCGATCATACATTTTTCCATTTATCAGATGAAAGATGACGATAACGATAAAAGGGGCTTGCAAAATTAAAAATATAATTACATTGTCATCGTTCGAATCAATATTTCATTCCAATACATTAAATGAACATCGGCGGAATAAACTTCTGGTTGGAACGGATTGAAACTTTGAATGCTCCAGTCAATAAGTAATGGGAATCGATATGGAAGAGGTTAAAAATCGGTCAGCTTGGTGCATAAAGAGTTATCATAAAAAATTCCAATCCCCAAAGCGATAATCATAAATAACAGCCCTATCTTTTCGCGCTTTCGAATAAACCCTACCTCGGCAACAAAAGGAAATAGGCGCGCGGAGGAGTCTCGAAGGAAGCGGAGCAACGAAGACGGAGCGTGGCCGACACCCCCTGAAGAGAGCGTCGAGTGTGTGCCGGGGCATCCTCGTGACTCACCTCTCCCATTAATAAGCGCGCTTGGCCGCCACGTGGATGAAAATAAAACCGATAAGGGGATGGCTCCATTGTTCGAGAACACAATGTACGTTGTTGCGCCGAAGCGACATGTAGCCGTCGAACACAATGGCTACCGGAGCGAGAGAGACAAATAGGATGGGAAGGAGAGTTAGAGGAAGAGATACGAAGGTTGAAAAACGGAGGAGGGAGGCTTGAAATAAAAGAGAAAAAGTGGAGGAAACAAAGAAGAGGATATGATGGCAATGCGCTTCGCCGCAGTTCGCACGGTGTTAACCTTTTTTCATATCGAATTCACCCCCCACCTCTTTCCCCTCCTGCTCTTCTATAACGGTAAATTACGGCGAACGATACGCCATCGGACACGCAAACCGCGTTTGGATACGTAACGAACTGTTATGCTTTTTTGGGTTAACGCTCGTTCACGAGACCACCACCGGACGCGGATAATCGAAAAAGTGCCGAAAGTGTCGGACTCGGCCATTTTTTTAATTGCCGAAACGCGACAATGTTGCTTCCGTTTCGAACTCGCAGATTCACCTCTTGCGTCTGCATGCGACAAGCAAGCACCCGAGTTCGAGAACTGCGTCCGCAGTAGTTACTGACACGATAGAGTCGGGCCATCGGCTCTCCGGGCAGTCCTCGCTGCCCATTCTCCGTTTACGGACGTCGCGTCCGGAACGGAGTTACCAACTTGCCGGACCTTTCTGACCCGTCGTTGTCACTGATTCAGATTCCTCTCAAATTCCTAAAGTTTCTGCTGGCTCCTTTATGATTTTTCGGTTGTCACTAACGGCCGCTATTCCGTACGTAGAAAAGGCTATTCAGATATAAATTGTAGGATGTACAATACATGCTCGTACATTGAACATATTTCGTCCATTGTATCCTAAAAAGTATACGTACATGATCGGACGTCTACTAGACTTTCCCATCAGTGACATGGACACGTACCTAGGACAACTCCAATGGACGTCCGGTGTGGGGTCATTGAACATGTAAAGGACGCGTGGCATGTATGTAGAAGAAGGTCCTTGACATGGACTTTCATTTATAATCATTGGGAATATGTCACAAAGTTCTTTATGAGGAAAAAATAAAGTTAAAAGTTATAACGCAAGTACATTTCTTCCCTCGAGTCAAGCGAATTCACCCTCAATTGCACCAACTTCATACACGCCGTGTAATTGTTATACGATTTAGAAAGTGCGATCAAGCGCTGCCTGGCGGAAACCTGGATGCTATCGGTGCACGTCGACGCGACGGCAACAACGACGTCGACACTGTGGCATCCTCAGTAAGCGTTTTATCTGAGCCCGGGGCTGCTGCCGTATGCCTAAACGACCAAGCGCCAAGTGCCACATACACAACTTACTTGATCGCGAGACGAGTTTGTACAAACTCCTTCCTGCCAATAGCATCGCGGGAGTCGGTTTAAACCGGGACGAACTCGGCACTCTCTTAAACCGCAGAAACGATGGCGCCTGTGTAGTATACATATACGTATTCTCTTCATTGAACCGCATCCTGGCATCGTTGTTCCCGCGTCCTAATCCTGCCTAAGTTTTTGCCCAAAGTAAATAGTGACGCGTGCTATTATTTATCATTCGTAGTGGTTTTGATTTTTAGGAAAATCTTTCTGTCGAAATGGGGAAACGGTACAAAGTAAAATATTATTTCAATAATACGGATATCGTTGTTCCAAGATATTTAACGAGCTCACGTCGTATTAAAATTACTGTCCGTTTCCGCTTGCTGTCTCGGAATGGCACAAAGAACCGCTTAACGTTTTCCCTAACTTTCGTCGTTTCTAGCTTGTAATAATACAATCGCAACGCGAAGAGGCAATCGTTCAAAATGAAAATTGAAGAAGTAAGTTTTGTCCCGCGGAACAATTCAATTATTTCAACTTTCCTCTGCGTTCGCGACAGATTCTCTAATTACGAATTTCTTCACGAATGAGTCGAAGGGGTGGGAGGGCGAAAAGGAGGTTCTGATAAACGAAGGACGACAAGATGGACGAGGAATATAAGTTTCCCAATATCTAAAACTACGCCGTAAGATGTAAGTAATGAATCCAGATGTCGTCCCTTTGCTAGCGGGAAAAATGGGAGCGAGGGCAATGGAGGGATCAATGAGATACGTTGCAATATATCCCTTTCTTTTATCACGATTTTTATTGAAGCCCTCTTTAAGACCTTTCACCTAACGAATCATAAATTTCAGCATGTATCGCGGATAAAGGTGAAGTAAGGACAATTTCAATTCGATAATAAAATGTTTATGATGTTTTACTTTACGTGCAACAATTACGTCCGACAGAATGTAAACGACTGCTACATTCCGCCCGGGCGGAAAGAGGGATCTTTTCATGACGGCATGTCAAGAAGTGTACGCTTACATATAATATGAAATGTTTTAGTCCTCTTTAAGGACTTTACAGATCCAAGTAAACTATATTCAAATTCCGAATTTGTTTTTCATTCCTGTCTATTCGCCTAACGGCTCCGATTTCATCAGGAGTGAAATTAAAGAACTCCTTAGCTCCGCTCATTGCAGGGAATTACATAATTCTGCTCAATTTCAGTCAAATCGATTCAAAAGTTTCGTCGAGCGTCAGAACGGACCCGCTCGCGCGGAACATTACAGTCGGCTTTTTAACGAAAAGTTGTTTTAAAAAGTTTAAATTAAAACACTAAAATGGAAACTGTAAGATGTTTAAGCCTTTTTGTCATTTTTTATCAGACAATATTTTAATCGCATTATTAATTTCATCCAGGATAGTGGAAACTGAGCGTCAGAAGTTTTCGTATTTTATATTGTTTTTTTTTTGCTCCCAAGTCATTTTATATCATTATTGTAAGTAAAGGCTTTAATTAAATATAAGGTGTATTGCCTTACGACGAACTTGACATTTAATTATGATTTCGAATATCATGTGAATAGAAAAATTGACGAGCTACTATACGTTCTCGTGAATAGGATCCACGTGATTTTCTTTTCTCTTCCGATGTGCATCATTTAGGGATAAAAAAGGAGGAAAATAGAACAACACCACCACCTATCGGTAATAATATCGAATAGGAGTGAAAAGGCCGATAAACAAAACGGCGCGAAGAAGAACGAGATAGAGATCGTGGGAAAATTGTCGTGAAAAGTACGAAGTGAAAAGTAAAATTCTCTCCAAGCAAGGAAGAAGTTAATGTTTAATTTAAGATAGAGCAGCGGTTCTTTGCGGAAAGTTTATACATCTCTACAGGGGCGGAGGCAATCCTTGCCGGTATTGGTGTGCCGCACATATAATGAGAGCTTCGCCTCCGCGGCTTACTTCGGGGCCCCCCATAAAAAAACCATTTTCCTTGTCCTGCTTCTGAACTTCGATTTTTCGAAATTACCGCCCCACCGCTGCTCGAGGAACTTTCTTTCCAATTACTATTTATCGTCTTCCGCGGTGCGAGATGTCCTTTTTACTATTTTCCACGTCCCGCATGTAGGTCGTAATCGTTACGTCATCGATTTCTAGCTCCATCTTTATCAGGTGCTTGTCAAAATATAAAAACGCAATAATTTTCGGCATAAGCATCACCTGCAGAACAGATAATAAAAATAATGCAGAACGAGGAGGTACACGCATATGTATACACCCGCAGGCAATGGTATATAAATACAAAGCGAAGGAATAGGATAATAATAATAATAATAATGAAAGTGTTTATTTTAAACTCGATGGGTAAAAACAATGTTTATATTCTATTTTGCAGTTGCTTGTTCGACGGTAACGGTGGCAAAGTGTCAAGCAGCTTTAAAAGCTCTGCAGGCGTTTTCGTTCTTCCGACCGACCTGCCTGTGTCGGGAGCCCTTACTTGACCCGGAGTGCAACAGCTTCCGCGATTATCTCTTCGACCATCCTTGTATTTACGTTCTCAAAAAAGGTGAGTGACCTCCATTTTCGCCTGTAACGATATTTACGATAATGACGTTGTTGCAACAGGTTATTATTGTGTAAAATTATATCAAAAGCCTGTAATTGCATACAATTATATTGATTTTTACGAAATGTGTGAAACATCAAATTAGTACTCGGAGCAGTACTATTGGTACTCAGAGTATTCGAAACTGAAAGGCCAGAATTACTTCTGGTATAATGGTCATCTAATGGTTGACAGTTGACAATAATTTATTGGTTAGGTTAGGTTGTCAGACTTTATCGTCATCATCGTCATTGTTATCATTATCATCATCATCGTCGTAATCGTCATCATCGTCATCATCATCGTCATCATTATCATCATCGTCATCATTATCATCATCATCATCGTCGTAATCGTTATCATCATCATCATCATCGTGATTGTCATCATCATCGTCATTGTCGTCATTGTCGTCATCATCGTGATTGTCGTGATCATCATCACACATGTATATGTACATATATATAACAAACGCGTGAAAATTAATGACATAAATCTTTGGAGTCATCCTGCAAGCAATCATATCGACGGTTGTTTATTTTTCTTATTGTCAAACAATTCTTGAAAAATAGAGAAAATTTATCGTTATAAAACTAGAGTCGAATACCCTGACATTTACTCAATGGCTACCTAGAAAATGAGTGTTCTACTTCGTCCGCTATAAGGGCGACCCTGTAATTTTACGCCCACTTTATGGGCGTAAAATGATGATGAATGACTTCATTATGTGCAAGTGGTAAAAATAGTTTGATATAATGCCAAATAATAGGGAAAATACTACGTGCTTTTTAGGGAAAGGAAAATAGATTCTTAGATACAGATTGGTCCAAAAAAAAGACGTGATGTGTAAAATACCTGAATTTTACATTTGGAGAAATTTGAAATTGTTAAAAAATTCACTTATAAGAAGCCGAAAATAATAAATATATTACGTTGATATATCAAGTTTCATTTTGTAGAAGATAGAATATATGTATATAACATATACAGCAGTAATACTTGATACTTGTTACCGAGTACTCGTGGCCACTCATTCTTAAGTAAATCAATGAATTATGAATTTTCAAAGTAATAAAACGAAACGAAACAAAAATTTCTTTTCAAGGGTGATTTATCTGGCTAATCCACTCAATTTCATTAAACGATTTCTCATTTTAAAGGATTTCAGATGTTTGTTGAAACAAATCATTTTCTCAATTCCACCAATTTATTCAGTTGTTTCAATAATTGTTAGTTTGACCAATACATTTGTTAAATACGACTTCATTGGCTTTTAATTTAAACTCTCTGTATACTATATATGTATCAAAACGTAAACAGTTTCTTTCTCGGAATTGTGTAAATACATACATTGTTTACTTTTTCACGGGCCATCCTCTCCATTACAAATATACTGCATGCCTTTGTATTTTAAACGATCGCAAGTGTTGAAAAAATAACATATCACTTTCTCAATTTAATTACTTCGACCCGCACCGTAGGTAGGCACGAAGTATTGAATTTGGTCACGTTTCGATTTCTGAATTTCTTACTTTCAGAATGTTTTATAAGAAAAGTACCCATACGAATTTAGATTTCAATAACTCATTTTGTTCGTTAGTTCTTCAGCTGTATCCTCATATTTTTTATTTTACCTGCACA
>JAPYZR010002281.1:0-19424 GCA_030522945.1 Trichopria nigra
GAGCGAAGCGAGCTGCGCGCGAAGCGCGCCGGGGGTCCAGGGGGCGGAGCCCCCTGGTGGGGTTGGCGGCCGAAGGCCGCAAGGGCGAAGCCCCTAGTTAAAAAATTAAAAAAAAAATAAAACGATGATCAAATTTTCATAGAGAGAATAAGAAAATAATATGATAACACGAGTCTGTGTGATTTTCTTCAGCAAATATGTACGCAATAATGAGAAACCATAAACTATTTGCAAGCTTTCATTTTTCTCAAATAATCGATCATGTTTCCATTTCAGAAAACTGGGGTTGGACCTGGTACCACGACAAGGAGCTCAAATGGTTGATCCTGATACGATGTCTGTCATCGAACTTTATTACGTGGTATGTTGACTTTTTGCATATTGTTATCGACTATATAACACGTTTATCGTTTTATGTTTCATGCGCGATATACAAAGTAGATAGTCAGTCATTCTTATAATTTATAACGTGCATATATCGTATGATGTGATTATTTAAAATAATTTCGACTATACTATTAATAACTTTTAATTTATTCAAAGTCATACAAAAATTTCACATAATAATATGTAATTTCTTAAATATATAGCTTCATGTCAATGTATACATTATTTATTATTATTAAATGTTGTAAAATCCGGTGTTCTCTGCCATAAGAGTTTAAAGGATCATTTGCAAACTACGAATGAATTGCAGAAAATCACGAGGTAAATTATTACCTTCCACGTCTTAATTCAAAACAGTTTTAATATTTAGTTTAACCATAAGCGTTTCGAAATAAGTTTAATCGACAGAAGTTTCCGGTCTGGATATCAAACTACCAAGAGGGAAGTTTGTTATAAGCACGCCGGAAAGTTTGAATGTTCTACATTCCAGCACAGTAGTCGGTTAAAGGTACACGGTGTTTGTTACGCAAACTGCACGTTAAAAAATTCGCGTAAACGCATAAAATAAAAAGTATAAAATTGAATTTGTACAATTTTTTTTTTTTTTTTTTTTTGATTAATTATACGGTAGTCGAGCGAAATATATCTTATCGAAATTTTAAAAATTAAGGACATAATGCTTCGAGAAAATTAATTAAAATTGACAATTAAGTTAGAACTGATAATGTGACCATGGAACAATTAATAAATGAAATAAAATTTCCAATAAATGAAAGATTTGTTTAAAAAACAAAAAGTCGAGCACATTTTAACATGGTTAAAAATGTGCGAACTTTTGAGAGGTCAGCGGGTGAAAAGAGTTAACGGAAGCCACCGACTAATTTCTCTTTTCACCCTATCCTATCCTTTGGTTTAAATAGATTTCAGAATCTATTTAAACTGTCGTTATAACTGAGTCCTTCATCGTGTGCCACGCGGGGTTATACTAGCGTTGTGTTCGTAAATTAATTAAAAAGCAGGTAATGACGTTCATACGTCATATGTCGTCACTTACCTTTTAAAACAGCCAGGATATATCGAAAATATCGGAGTGATTGGAATTACAGTGCAGTTATTTAACATTATCTGAAAATGTAATAAAACATTTCAATATTAATAAGAATATTATTTATCACTTAAGAATATATTCATAAAAGTACAATATATATGTATATGTACAATAAATACAGTTTATATTATTACAGTTTTAAATTTATAAGATTTACCAACTGTAGGTATACATTTTTCGTATATTGTTATATTGGGATTAATTATATTAAAAAATATTGTTTTTTTTTTTTGCTAGAAAAAAAATAAAAAAAGAAAAAAGAAAAAAGAAATTTTTAGTGGACATATATTTTCATTATACAGGGAAAAAATTAAAAATAAGTTTTTAAATTTTTACGTTTCAAAAAAATTTATTTACTGATTTCAATATATTCAATCCAATTATTGTTATATATTGTCATATTTTATCTTCTTCTACTTAAAAATACGAGAAAAATATTTTAACTTCAAGAAAATGCTTTGTAATTATATATTTCCAGAGTTATTTCAAATTTATTTCAAATACATTTATAAAACATTGACGTATATACTTGAAACGTGCGTATATTATTTTGGAATATATTTTATTACTATACCTACTATAAAAATGTGAAACAAAAAGTGCAATGAGGATAATGTGTACGCACGTGTGATCTATATGAGCTTTTATTTGATTAATTCATCTTCGTTTCATTTTTTATCGCTTCTAAAGGGATTTTCGATTCTCTTATAAAAGTAAAATACAACCGATCTGAAAAATGTTGGTCACTCATCTTGTCCGAGGAAAAATCTATACGGGAAAGTATTTTAGTGCCAATTATTTCAATTATATATGCGGAGAATTTCACACGAGTATGACAAGACATTCCTGTGCAATTTTCCCAAGACTACATTCTGAGATGTTTTGAAATTCACATAAGAAATATCAATGATCAGTATAAAATACTTGCAATTTATGAAATACAAATAGTATACTCTTCTTCCAATGTAAGGAAAAATAATGAAACGAAAAGTTTATTTCAATGAATAATCGAGGACTTTTATCATTTTCATTTTTTGATAAATCACGTACGTGTACTTTTTGAAGTTTTCTCGCTTTTCTAAAATTTTGTCAGTTTTCATCAAATTTCACTTTCATAGATGCATTTGCCATACAATTAGTAGATTACAATTTCATAAAAAATTATCAAGAATTTGGTGTATTTCTTGCGTCTTATTATTTTAATTTTTTAATTTATTTCAATTTTTGGTTAAAATCAATTTTTTTGTTTATTTTCATTCAATATTTTGCGATCGCAAAATTATTACCGATTTTCTAATTCAAGATCGTCAATATATAGTTAATAACAATTTTTTTAAATATAGTCAATCGTGATAAATTTACGAGTGCATAATCGAATAAAAGTTTCTCACATATTTTCTACATTTCTTGGAGTGAAATTTCACTCTAGGTTGGAGTGAGTCGAAAAATTTATAGAATCCAAATAGAGTGATACGTCACTCGTAAAGAGTGAAAATTCACTCCTTTACAAAAGTAGCTCAATTATCACTCTTCGTAGAGTAAAATTTCACTCCAAGAAATTTAGAGACTAACATATTTTCATTTCTACGTAATTTTCCGAAAATTACCTAATTCTGTACTGATGCGCATTATTCTGAAATGTATTTCAAAATTTATATTTGTCGAATGTTTTCTTTATGCTCGCGATGATGATTAAATGACCCCAGTTCCATCGCAAGAAACCCAAAGCAAAAATGTCTCATACGAAGAAATTAATCCCTAATGAACCTACTCAGTCGGTAATGTAATTCTCTACACGGAAAGTGCAGATTAAGGTGATATATTGAAGCGTTTCAAGATATATTCTTCGAAAAATGCAAAAGAAATTAACAAAATCTGTCGATAACTGAACTCTCGTTATCACGGCCTATTTTTACAAAAATTTACTTGGACACTGTCTTCACCATTGAATAAACAAAAAACGTAGTTTTGTTGACGAATTCGGAACTTATTGTTTTTTATTTCAGCTATTTTGACGATCAACTTCGGACTACATTCGCAATTCCAGTCATTCTTTACTTGTATACTTTGATATTTACATTTTTTTAGGTTAGGAAATGACATTATCGACGATTGATCTAGAACCCACCTATGAAATCAACTATAATAACAACGAGTAATTTCTTTCTATATAAGAGTCAATAATTAGATCTGACAATATTTTACACACGTGAACAATGTAAAACGACAACTTGAATGGTTTTTTTGTTTATCATTTCTATATGCCATATACGAATAACTGTTAAGGCAACAGGTCATCCGACGCGTCGATAAAATAATCAATGATCAGAACCGTCGCTCACGCACGAATCGAAAATTGCATTTGCAGCACGTCCAGAGCGCAGAAAATTCCCAGGGTTCGTCCGGCCGTGGTACTCTGCGCCGTAAGGAACAACGGAAAGTGCTGACGCATCATTTCTACTTCTGCATGAGGGACTTTGGACATTCCGTGGGCGAGGACGCGGAAATCTACTTCTCCCTTTACGACGCATCCCGTGGCGAATATATCAGCGAGCGCTTCCTGGTGCGCATCTCCAAGGAGGGCTTCTCGAATTACGTGGAGAAGATGCACAGCAACTGCACGATATTCACCGACCTGGGGAACGCCGATCTCGGTCGCGATCTTTACGTGGTCGCCCATGTAATGCGCTGCGGCAGGATGCTGTACTCGGATTCAGGCAAAAATAAGGCCGGGAGCGCGGTGTACAGGAGGCCTCACGGCGTGGGTGTCCTGTCCCTTGCTGAGGCCACGCAGGATCACACCGAAGAACAGGAAATGACGTTTAAGGTTGGCATCTATATGTGATTCTACTTTCATCGATAAAAAGAAAAAAAATATTGATTTTTCAGTTTATTTTCTTTTTTATCAATTTTTGTGTTATAATCTTTATTAGAGCGTACAGTGCCGCCATTTTGAATTTCGAAATACCCATGTCAGGTTCGATTTCAATGATGTCCATAATGGTATAAAATAATTAGCAGCTTATATTCTTCTGGATTATTACATGATGTAATAAAACACGAAATTGTCACTTACACTGAAGAAGCCGCCATCTTGAAAATCAACAACAGCGCCTCATTTTGTTTACGTAAAGAAAAATAAAAGACCCGAAAAATGAAATTACTTATTTTATATATCCATTACGTCCAAAATTCTTTTTTGTACGCTTTTCGGCTGTCATTTCTGATTGCTTTTAGCGACGTACGGGCGGAAAAATTGAATTTCAAAATGGCGACTTGAAGACGAAAATTCGATCGACTCTTCCACGTATGTCGTTTTAAATTGACAAATTTCCCGTGAATATGTGTTTTTTTTTTTTGTGGCTGATCGGGAATGTCTTTTTAAAGTCTTTATCGAAATTCAAGATGGCGGATCCAAAATGGCAAACAAATATTTTAAAAATGTGTAAATTTATATAAAACTCTAAAGATTTCCAATCGTATTTCTTTTATAAATTACGAAACTGAAGCCTTACTCAGTAATTGTTGAAATTTTGAAATCTGAATTTTTGTTTAAATTTGATCAATTCAAAGTTGATCTAAAAAAATAGTCTAAAAATAAGGTTAAATTTTTAATGAAAATTTAATAGACGACATTGCTGGCGGTGTCATCTGTACTGACTTATTGGATGCTTGAATTTACTAATGCAATTTTAATAAACTCATTATTTTTAATCTTTAAAATGCACAATTATAGAAACTGTTTGAATGAAGGAAGGATAAATAAAATTGAACACGCGTCGCGTAAAAAATAAAATATTGCAGACATATTATTGGAAATAAATAATGAAAGGGGCATCGCGAGCGCGCCTCATTACTTTTTTATATACTTTACTTGTATTGCAGTGAATAGCGAACATTATTAAAGTACTCCTCTCGGCGATATGCATGTACCCTTTTATCGCGCATAAAGTTCGTGGCTTTATGTCCTCGTAAGGGTTCAAAAAAAAAAATGATACGATCGCACGTAAGAAATAAAATTTCATCTTAAAGATCCGTGCCCCGGCATTTCTATTTGCATTCAATATTTAGCGTTCGAGAAAAACTTTTTTTTTTATAGCCACCGTTAACCCATTGTTCAATGACCGCTTTAAATGTACGATCTTTTTTTAATATTTTATTACAGTGTATTATTTTACACATATTTTATATGA
Organism: Trichopria nigra; assembly: GCA_030522945.1. Lineage (NCBI taxonomy): Eukaryota > Metazoa > Arthropoda > Insecta > Hymenoptera > Diapriidae > Trichopria > Trichopria nigra. The sequence continues at coordinate 5,689 of JAPYZR010002281.1, forward strand.
CACATAAAATACAAACAGTAATATTATTTTTTAAATAATAATAATATGCAATATTTTGAAAGGATTTAATAATAAATTTATTATATATCGTATAGGGTTTGACAAATAAACAAACAAATATGGTCATAGTCGCAGCAATTTTGAACGAGGAATTTAATGGCGATAGTTCATTTTGACCTTGGCGATAACCTTCAAGGTCATTTCAAGGTCAACTTTTTTTTTAAATGGAAGGTTGCGTAAACTTTGATCTACTTTCGATTGCCGCAATAAAATAGAGCGGTTTGCGTTTAAAAAAAAAACAAAGTTAACCTTGACATGATCTTGAAGGTTATCGACAATGTCAAAATGAAGGTCAGTACGTAGCTCTTCTTCTTTAAATACTAATAAGTAAGGGTACTGAACACAAGTTCGGAGAAGCTTTTTTATTTTTTCAGGTTCCCATAACTTATTTAAGTTCAAATAACCTTGAATTGACCTTTAAGGTCAAATCGGATTCATAACTTCAATACATATTTGAGTGTAAAATGTCCCTCTCTATCGATTGCCGCAATAAAATTGGGCGATTTCCATTAAAAAAAAAAAAGTTGACATTGAAGAAATAACCTTAAAGGTTATCGCCAAGGTCAAAATGAGAGGTAAATGAAGGAACCATTAAATTCCTCGTTCAAAATTACCTTGACTATTATGACCGTGCTTGTTTGTTTATTAGTCAAACCATGCGACATTTCTGGGTGTTTCCATGCATATTTTTTTTTCGCACTTGGTATACAAAATATGATGAAAATCATCCATGATTTTATACAATTAGACATTATGACACTTATGTTTACGTTAAATCAATACCAGAAGAGATTAATAAAATGAAATATTGTATTTCCCTTGTAGAATCTCTTTTTTTATATGTCATTGTTGCAAAACATTATAATGGATTGTACCAATCGGCTTGTCACGACAAAAATATTGAATTGTGAGAGAAATGCATTGTACGTAAATGCGAGAATGCGATTTTGGTTTCGATTAAGGGGTTATATAAAAAACATTGCCTGAGAAGGTCTATCAAGGAGAGGAGAAGGAGTTCCACCAGCTGCACGAGCATATCATTCGAAACAACAAATGTACGCCGCTTCCGGGCCAACCGAACTATGGTATCGTCGTTTCCTTCCGCGTGTTGCATGGGGAATTGTGCCAGGTGCGAGAGGAAAATCCGCTGCTGTTCAAGAACATCTGCTTGACTAAAAAGCTCGGCTTCTCCGACGTCATTATGCCCGGCGACGTGAGGAACGATCTGTATCTGCGGCTTGAAAGAGGCGAATTCGAACGAGGTGGCAAATCGACGGGAAAGAATATCGAGGTAATTGATCTCATTATTATACATATAAATATTTAGTAATTTATTCCAGCATAATTGTGCAAAATTGCAATTTCAACTATAGATTGAATTCTTTTCGATTTTTGGCAATCACGAATGATCATGGCTGATCATGAGATATCATATATAATCATTAAATAATGATATGCAATCATCGAAGACCACGAAAGATAATGAAAATTATATATAAGGTCTTACATATATATATAATGATTTTTCATGAATATTATTTCATGGATATATCATGAATATGAAAAGACCTATATTTTGCACGGATAAATAAACAACACTTTTAAACACTTGTTTCACGTGTTTCGGCGACTTTTGAAATCCTTATTTGCCAAAAAGTTACTAAATTAAACATTTTAAACATCGAATAATTACTCAAAAAGTGATCGCAGCCTTCTATGACTGGTGTTTTGAATTCGTCTCGAAAATACCTTTCAAATGAGCCCCCACTAGACCCATGTTGCCATTTAAGATTAATTCATCCCCCGTCGTACGCCACGCCCCCCTTAGGGTGGGGCGGTTGGAACCCCTCAGAAAAAATAGATTTTTTGAAAAATCGTTTCACGTGTTCCAGCGATTTTCGAACATTTTTCTCTTTCAAAAGTTACAGGACCCTTTCCAAAATTTTGGTACACCCTGTATATAAGTTATGTTCATGATCTCGCACCTTCATGATTTTCTCGTCAATAACGTAATTTCAAAATAGGCAGTTGTTTTCAAAATCTGTCATTATTAAATCACATTTTATTTAAAATGGATTAAGATTGACGATGAGATACTCTTGGCATAAATAATTTTCCTAATCCCCTGATAGCCAGAGATAACAAATACCATTATTTGACACACGACCATCATTGGTCATTTTTAGAAATCTGTATACTCAAATCAATTTAGAAAAAATTATTAGTCCATCGAAATGATTTATTGAATCATGACAATTGAATAAGTATTTTTTTACAAAATGATACTTTTTTACAAAAATTGATAATTTAGCAAATCGCTGCAAAAGTTATTGAATACCGGAATCAATTGACCAGCTTCCCAGTAATCGAAAAGGGATTGAAGTTTAAAAAATGGGATTGAATGGGATTGAATGGGATTGAATGGGGTTGAATGGGATTGAAACTGTTAGAGAAATTACATGATTGGGTTATATCAACCAATCATGACGTTTGTCTAATGGTTTTAATCCCATTCAATCCCATTTTTTAAACTTCAATCCCTTTTGAATTACTGGGTTTTATAACTTTTGTATCGCTTTGTTAAATTATCAATTTTTCAAAAAAAATTTATCACTTATTTATTAGCCCTGAATCACTCAATTTATTTGCATACGTCGAATAATTTTTTCTAAAATTAAGTTTAAATAAAAATATTTCTTAATTGCAACACAATAATAATGGTCGAAATAACAAATAAATATAGATATAAACTTTTATATATAAAGGCTCGCTTTATATTTGCCTCGTCTTCAACCACAAAAAACATAACATAATTGATTAATATCGAATTAGGATGGAGTAACTTAAAAAAAAAAACTATTTTTATAAATACGATTGTAAAAATTGATGCAATTGTTATACGCATACATTGTCAAATTCACATTCGCGTGGTAGACTCGCAGTTTAAAAAAAAACGCAAAACAGATGCTTACCGTGCTTTTAACTTCGGCACGCAAACTTCATTTCAGGTGACGATTTTAGTGCTGGATGGCGAAGGTCAACCATTAGAAGGCTGCCTCTTCGGAGCAGCTGGCGTTGATGGTAGCTCCGAGTACCAAAGTTTGATTATTTACCATCACAACAGCCCGTCGTGGGCCGAAACCGTAAGACTGGCAGTTCCAATCGACAAATTCTACGGTAGTCATGTTCGCTTCGAATTCCGCCACTGTTCGAGTAAGTTCGATACTTCGTAAAATACGAATTTAAAAGTCCCTGATAAATATTCACGAAAAGCAGCATTCCGCGGGCTACTCCAGGCCCGTAATAACGACTCTGCGGGCCCTCTTGTAGCGAAATATTTTGTATTACTTTTGATTTGGTGGAATGAAAAATCAGAATGTCGTATCATATCAATCTATATATTATGTATATACATAATTTTTTGTTACACAATTTATTTATGTATATATATGTTCGAGAACTGATGAAATAATTTATCCGAAAACTTCGATACACGTGCAGCATCCGCCAGTCTCATATATGTTTCTTTCGAATTCAGCCCGTGAGAAAAACGACAAGAAGCTATTCGCATTTGCATTCGTTCGTCTGATGGATACGGGAGGAGCGACTCTACAAGATGGAATGCACGAGCTATACATCTACAAATGCGAGGAAAAAATCAAACTAGAGTCGCTGAGCTATTTATCGATGCCGAGCAGCGCGCTAGAGCCAAATTACATCGGTACGTGATCGTTTCGTTATAAACCTTTAATCCGTAGGAATCTAATCGATAAAATTTCACCGTAATATATAAGCACCGATTATAAGGTCTTTTGTTGAAACGCCGACAGTGCGCCTCGACAAATGATTGATCAGTCATTGATGGTATACGATTAGACGCGATATGACATTGGCTATAGATCCCTCAATATCCTATTTTCATTTGTTGATCAACTCGGAGAAGGTGATAAAGTCTTTACATATTGACCCATATTCTCGACGGTTATATATCTGCATCTGCATTTAATTGCATAATTATTTAGATGATTGGAGACTCGAGATGATTTACAATGCAGAATCTGGTTAAGACATTAAATTCATAATTTTAAATTTCTATACAAATTCATTTTTAAAATCTTTTTATTTCTTTCTTTTGTTCAAATAAATAAGAAAAATATGATAAATAAGAAACGCTGTACAATATTCACAGGGATTGCGCCGTTCACGAGATCATCGAAGGAGGCTGTATTCGTGCAAACGTTGCTTTGTAGCACGAAGCTTACGCAAAACGTCGACCTTTTGAGCCTTTTACAATGGAAAGCGCATCCAGAAAGAATCTCAGACACCCTAGGCCGAGTGCTCAGACTGAACGGCGAGGAACTGGTGAAATTCTTACAAGACATCCTCGATTCACTCTTCTCGATGTTCCATACCGAAGACGGCAACTCGACCACCCACTCCGGTTTGGTCTTTCAGGTGCTCGTGTCGATATTCAGCCTCCTGGAAGATTCCAAATTCGAGCACTTCAAGCCCGTGATGAACGCTTATATATCGGGCCACTTTGCCGCTGCTTTAGTGTACAAAGGTTTGTCATCATTTATTTAACCCTTTGCGAGAGAGTGAGAGAGAATATTCGTTAATTTAATTGATTTATAAACGTATGCAAAGCGTATGCACTAAAATGTGTAATAAAAAAATAGACATTAGATTAGAATGCATGAAATAGACAAAGACAGAGAGAAGAATTAAAAAAGAAAAAAAAAGGTGCAAGTAAATAAAGATTGTCGATAATGGACGAAAATTAACAAAAACAAACGAAAACTGCAAAAAACTGATGACAATTGAAAGAAATAACTGACAAAAACTAGATAAACGCTGTTAAATACAAATGAAAATAGTTGAAAAAAGTGAAAACAGAAGGAATCAGTAAGATGATGACAAAATATTATGAAACTGAAAGAAAAAACTTACGAAAAGTAAAGAACGCACACGAAATATGGAAGAAAAATAAAGTAATAGTGGAATTTATAATCAGACTATTAATCATACATAAGGGATGAAACGCTCCCTCAAACTAAACAAAAAATGTGACTAAAAGTAGGTAAACATATGCATAAAGATAGACTAAAACTGTACGAAAAATAGATCAAAACTGTATGAGAAACAAAGTTTAAAAACAAAGTAAAACTAAAGGAAAACAAAAATAAAAGAAAAACAGACGAAGACCGAAAGAAAAACCGATGACAACCTAAAGAATAACAGACGAAAACCGAAAGAAAAACAGACGAAAACCGAAAGAAAAATAGACGAAAACCGAAAGAAAAACCGATGAAAACCGAAAGAAAAACCGATGAAAACCGAAAGAAAAATAGACGATAACCGAAACAAAAATAGATGAAAACCGAAACCAAACTAGACGAAAACCGAAACAAAACACGAAAACCGAAACAAAACTAGACAAAAACCGAAAGCAGAACAGCAGAATTGAAAGAAAACGAAGTTAAACTAAAAGAACAGACGAAAACTCAAAGAAATACACATAAAAATTGAAAAAAAAACAACATACGAAACTGCAACAAACATAGAAAAAATAGGGAGAAAAGACACACAAGAGTAAAAGAAAATAAAAAAAAAATAAAACAGACAAAGAACTAAAAAAACTAAAGAAACCGAAAGAAAATTCAGACGAAACCGAAAGAAAATCCACTAGAAACCAAAAACGAAAAACAAACAAAAACTGAATGAAAAAGAAGACACAAACTGAAATAAAATACAGACAGAAACTAAAAGAAAAAAAAAACATACAATCTATTTACGAGACGGGTTCTATATAGATCGACTCAAGACTGCTATACGTAATAATTTTAGACAAATGACAATAATTTCAATAAGGATAGCTATAAGTAAGGTCTATTGATGACCATTGTTAGAGTATATTGATGTGTAACATGATTACTGTGAATTTAATAATTTGAAGTATTTCAATTTTTCCGTCAGGTCTGTTGAGCAGCGTGCAGCATTGCGCCGACTGGGCAACTGCAGCTGAAAGGCAAGAACCAATCGTCAAATGCTTTCGCTCCCTGGAGTACATCTTCAAATTCATAATCCAAAGTAGACTGCTCTTCGCCAGGGCCACGGCTGGTCAGTACGAAGATAGTTTCCGAAGAGACCTCTACTGCGTGTTTGCCGCTCTGAACAAATTGCTCGGATTACCTTTCGAGATGGTGCAACAATCCCAAGTTGCGCTACTCATGTCGACCCCTGCGGTTTTGGAACAGCTCATCGATGTTCTGCCGATCCTGGAGGTTACGCGGCTGACTTGCACGATGCTCGATTCAGTGCCCCGTGACTTGGCGCCGCAGCTGATGCAAACTAAACTCGAGGCGATTAAAACACTCGTCGTTTCAGAACTGTTTAAGGATGACGAAAGCCGAAATCTCCTACTGACAACCGTTTGCAGACACTTGCGAATCCATTTGGCTAGGAGGGAAGAGCTGAGGTGTTGTACCGACATCATTGGCGAAATCTTGAGTTTCATGTACAAAAAAGGAAGGGACACAAACAAGGTCAACAACTGTATCCATCATGATATCGAGACGCTTTGCCTGGCGATACTGGACGTGCTGATTCAAACAATCTTGATAATCATCAATACTGGAGGTTCGGTTCTTGGGTGCCTAGTGGCTTCATTGATGGGAGTTTTGCAGCTTCTGGACGAATACCACTACAAAAGACTTTGGGAGGAACTCACGAGTGGCGGCGAAAGGAAGCCATTGAAAGACTTCTTGCTCAGGGTGTTTCTGGTGCTTCACGATTTAGTGCGTCAGGACGTGTTCCCACCGGATTGGCTCGTAATGAGGATGCAAGCGAACAGTATTATCCTGAAGTCCCTCCAGGAACTGGCACAGCCATTGGCTTTCAAGTTTTTACACGGCAGTTTCGACTCGCAACTGTGGTCCACGTATTTCAATTTAGCCGTGGCTTATCTGACCCAGCCGTCGCTGCAGCTCGAGCAGTTCTCGGATGTCAAAAAGGAGAAGATCGTGGAGAAGTACGGCGACATGCGCGTACTGATGGGCTTTCAAATCTTGTCGATGTGGTCGCACTTGGGAGAGAGGAAGTTGGAATTCATTCCCGGCATGGTGGGGCCATTTTTAGAAGTGACTCTGGTGCCAGAAAACGAATTAAGGAAGGCCACGCTTCATATATTCTTCGACATGATGGAATGCGAGCAACGGGCCAGGGGCAGCTTCAAGTCCGTCGAATCGGAATTGATCGATAAGCTGGATATTTTAATTAGCGAGAATAAGGGCGACGACGAATATAGGCGTCTTTTCAATACGATGTAAGTTTTTAGTGTATATCATATTTTTCTTTGTAGTGTGTAGTAACTTCGTATTTCTCACTCTAAAAATGTTGTGGGAAAATGCGTTTCCCGCACTTGTATAGAAATGTATTATTATGCCTTTTACATTTTTGTAAAGTGAAAAGTAGATGTTATTGAAAATAGTTTAATCTTTAAATTTAAAAATACGACAAAAAATAAAGTGACAAATGAAGGAAAATATTGGATACCATCAATAGCCGCTAATAAAAGATAGGAAAAAACTATAAACAGTTAAGAAGTGAGATGAAAATTATACCATTGAACAAAATTGATATTACAAACAACTTTCGAGCAACCTGCAATAATAGAAATTTATGAAAAATTGAAAAAATCGAATAGATTTTACTAATGAATTAATAGAAGATAAAAGAAAACATGAAAAAGAAAAAAAAAATAAGCAGAATAAACAAAAGATTAAAAAATGAAAAATCTAATACGCACGGAAGAAAATTTACGATAATTTGTAATTAAATTTAAAAAAAAAACAACAGAGTAGTTAAAAATTATTGAGAATTGTATAAAATTCGAACAAAAAGAAAAAAAAATAGAAAAATTAACGGAAATCGAAAATAAGTTTAAAGCCATATAACCAGGACTTCACAGATAGTCAATAAAAAAACAAACAAAAAATTTCAAAATCATCAAGAGATGATCGATACTGATATAAAGGAAATAATTATAATTAACATAATTGAACAAAGATGAGAAAAAAACAGAATAAATAATACACTAAGGTAATAATAGCGAAGAAAATATTAAAAAATGTAAGAAAATCAATGATAAATGTTGGTAAAAGTAAAAAAACGCAAAAAAAAACTTGATAAAAATGATGACGAATGAAATCAGAATTTATAAAGACGATAAATGTTGATAAAAATTGACCGACAAAAAAGTAATATACTCTATAGAAATAGGCAAATATTGCGCAAGGAAAACGAAATTTATAAAAATGACGAAAACTTGATAAAAATTACAAAATATTATGACAGATTTCAATAACATTGACAGAAAATCCGCATAAAACTCAAACAAAAATTTGAAAATAATTAAAAAATAATAAAAGTTGGTGAAAAAACTACCAAGAAATGAAATAAAACATCAGAAATAGATTGTTTTCAAAAGAATAGTTGACAAATGATAAAAAATAAAAAGATAAAAGATGGTGAATTACATAAACATAAAAATGAAAATGACTCAAAAAACGAACATGAAAAAAGTAAACATTTTCGATCAAATTTCCTAAAGATAGGCTAAAAAATTTATTATATACAATTATCTACATTTTTTGCTAAGTTTTATCTGATAAAGATTCAATTCCAAATTAATCAAACGTAAAGTATAATCAAATTTTCATTTTCATGCCGCTTAGGGAACATCTTAGTGCTGTGTAAGTGCTATACAAAACTCTTTCTAGATTGTCTAGTTTTATATTTCATTGTACTCGACGTTACAATTGATTGTATAACTTTTGAAAAAAAAAATCATATTTTTCCTCATTGCCGTAGACTTTTGGACCGCGTGCAACTCGAGGATCCAGCATGGAAAGACAGCGGCACAGCGTTTATTACCTCCGTAACTCGTTTACTGGAGAGGCTGCTGGATTACAGGAGCGTCATTCAAGGCGACGAAAATCGCGATAAGCGCATGTCCTGTACTGTTAACTTACTGGTGAGATAACCTGCGTAAAACGATAATCCTTCACTTTAATCACTTACATGGAAAAAATTGACATTTCAATTCATATTTTCTGGTTAGATTTTCATTATAACAAACTTTTAAACGTAAATATTTCAAAAAGCATACCAAAGTCAAATCGAAAACTAATATATCGTTTCAATGACATTTCAAAATTTGTCACGGCATCACAACACGTTTTGAACCATTTTTTATTGTTTCGTTCATGTCAAACGATGATACAAATATAACGGAAAGAATACGTGTGCTGTAATTAAAAATGTGGCTATAGTACGTGTCACTGCCGCTAGGCGCCGCCGCGACTCTATTGCTCCCACTACCGAAGTAGGTCCTTATACGGTTCGTGAGCGATCCGACGCGATTCATTATTACACTTGGTTTTGACGTTATTTACACATTATGTGACATTATTATTTATAATGTAAAATTATAAATTGTATAAAAAATAAAATTGCACAGAATTGCGTCATCGCAACGTCATAAGTTACGGGTGATATTTACACAATCACGTAACGTACTGTAGTTGCAAACATCTAGACTGTAAAAGATAGTGATGAAATGAAAAGAAATCACTTATTAGTGCGGTCATGTACCAATTAGTGACCATGTCCCTGTTAGCAATTTAGGTCAAAGAGGGCCAAATATTTCAGTCTTCCAATTTCCAATTTCAAAAATGAACGAAATCAAAGTTTTGTATGTACACATATCCGTTACGTGTTTCTTTATAATTGACAGCGCACGAGTAACGAGCGCGTCATGCGGGTTCAATTGTCACCTCTCACGGCACGCGTTGAAATCAACGCGATAATTCAATTACCGCCGTATACATCTCTCGATACATACGCGTGTCAACTTTAATTGTTATTGTGTCCGATCGATAAATCGAAAGCGCGCATAAAAAAGTCTTCCTCGCAGCCACTTTGTCGAGCCATCAAATTTCATTGTTATGGGTCTGTTCTCGCTGTTCTTGCAGAACTTCTACAAGAACGAATTCAACCGCAAGGAGATGTACTTAAGGTACATTTATAAGCTCCACGATCTTCATTGCGCCGCGGAGAATTACACGGAGGCGGGCTTCACGATGAAATTGTACGCGGACCAGCTCGGCTGGGGTTCCACGTTGCTGCCTTCCGACCACAACTATCCCCAGCAGCCCGAATGGCAGCGCAAGGAGATGCTGTATCACAAGATCATCCATTACTTCGATCGGGGAAAGTGTTGGGAGAAAGGGATTCCACTGTGCAAGGAGCTGGCGATACTTTACGAGTCGCGGCTCTTCGATTACGCGAAGCTCAGCGAGATACTCAAGGTGCAGGCAAGGTTCCTCGACAACATCCTGACGCAGCTCAGGCCCGAGCCGGAGTACTTCCGTGTAGGCTTCTACGGACTCAGCTTCCCGCTCTTCGTCAGGGTAGGTTATTCCTCGTAATTTTTGTCTTTTTTTTAATATAAAACCTTCATACGAAAAATGCATTTCATGCGTAGTGTAATAAAGAAATTGAAGGAAAATCACTTCATTCTGCGCGGCATAATGGCATCCCCCTGACAAACAATTTTTTTTGTTGAGATTTCAAAATTGTTTTCATTTGAATTAATTTTTGATTTATTGTAATTTTTATTTATATATGTAAACCATAATAGATAACATTTGGAAGATAGCCTTTCATCATATGAGAAAAATCGCCATTATTTATGATAAAAATTACTACAATTTTTCGAATCTTCACTCCTACTCCTTATACACTGATACTCGTTATGGTACGTTTTTTATTAAAAATTGTTATTTTATTAAAAATCTATAATTTTGAAAAATAACTTCAGATTCGTAATCGACGACACCAATAACCCCCGATTAACTAATTTTAAGCGATTTCAATCATTTTACAATCTTGGGACACCTTATTGGTCTTATGGACGATTTTGAAACTGCGAGAAAGTGTAGCTTTCAGGACTTATACTTGAGGGTCCTAAGGACGCGATATTTTTAAGATAATCCTCTTCCGTTTTCCTTGTGAAAATATGAATAAAAATAAATTATTCCATTGAATGATCGTGTTTTGGTTTTAGAAAAAGTAATGTTTATAACTCTTTCTGTATTTATTATAAAGAAATGTTACCCAATCGGATGCTAATTTTTTTTATAAATGTCATTTTCGTATAAAAAAAGTCTAGGCGTTAATGAGTGGAAAGTTGTTGAAAATTTTTAAATATGCAGTGGATCATAAAATAAAAAACCGAAACAACGTAAAGCCCACCAAACGAGTCAAAAAGTCAAAAATGTGAAAAACATTTGAAAAAGTCAAAAACGTCAAAAATGTAAGAAACATTTAAAAATGTTAAAAACCTCAAAATGTCAAATATATTCAAAAATGTCAAAAACACTAAAACGTTAAAAACATAAAAATCTCAAAAATGGCAAAAACATAAAAATCTCAAAAGTGTCGAAAACGTAAAAATGTAAAAAATGACAAAAACATTAAAAAATGTCAAAAACATCAAAAACCTAAAAATCTCAAAAAACCCACATTTTTGTAAATTTTTGTCAATATTTCGGCAATTTTCAGGTCGAACCCAGTGAATTTCTGAAAATTCTTTAATTATTTTTCGTTGATTAGTACATAAGCTAGCTAATGTTTTACATAAGCTAGCTAATGTTTATATATATTTATTTATCAACTATTCATGATATTCAGACTCATGTGTACTTTTATACATATATAAGTTATACATCTCATAAACGTTACAATGTATGTGTAACATATAGATATATTCTTTTGAGTATCGAATCTGTCGAATCAAGTAGTGTTCACAGTGGCGCCATCTGTAAACGCCATACGTAACGAGTCAGAACCACATTCAACATTTTTGTCGGTAAAACAGAATTTAGTGGCTTTATTCAAAAAATGAATTCATAATAATAATAATAATAATAATAATAATAATAATAATAATAATCGATACATCTTGGAAACAACTTGACAGATTGAGACGAAAACCAAAGATTCAATAAGATATCATGTAATAAATATATAAATATGATATGAACATCAACGAAAGTAGAAAAATCAAATTAATAAAGACTAGAAGGTAAGAAAACTTGAATTATAAAAATAACAGCATTTGCAAAGATGTTCAAAAAACCAGAACGAAAATTCACCATAATATTTTTTTATTCGTGAGTTTCTGATCTTTTGGAATCAATTAATGAATTTGAGTTGAAAAATAGAAATGCAATGAGTCTTCGTTTACTGGGAAGACTATATGGCAAAAATAATCATGAATCAACAAAAATCGACAAAAATGTTGAACATAGAGATAAATAAATATATATAAACATTAGCTAGCTTATGTACTAATCAACGAAAAATAATTAAAGAATTTTCAGAAATTCACTGGGTTCGACCTGAAAATTGGCCGAAATATTGACAAAATATTGACAAAAATTTCGAGGTCCAATTAATACTTAACATCATCTCTTATATCCAATATCAAATTTATAAGAACTTAAAAAAATTATCAATACTCTTTTTAAAATATTTCCAACATTTATAAAACTTATACGTAATATTATTATTAATTATTTGAGCATCTTATTGTACGGTATTCGTAATTACGAAGTTACAACACCGTTGCAATAATCTACTATTCAAATTTCAGAATAAGTTATTCATTTATCGAGGTCTGGAATATGAAAGAATTGGCGGTTTCACGCAACGATTGCAAACAGAATTTCCGAGCGCTCAAATTTTAACGAAGAATTCTCCACCCGACGAGTCTATTCTAACTTCCGAGGGTCAATGTAAGTAGACAATTTTATGAGAAACAACAACTATTTTCGTAACTATTTACACATTTTTTCGACCATAGTCGACAAGGTACACAATGCTAAGTTCAGTGTTAACAAGTTCAATAAGTTTAACTTAACATTTTTAAATATATTAACAGGAGTTCATTTTATTTTCTAGATTTCAATTGTCAAGTTATGATTACATTTAATTGTTAACTACCAATTGTAAGTTAATGCGTTATATATAACTTTTAAAGTTTGAAACTTTCAGATTTTAACTTTTAATTTTTATATCATTCCCAAACAGCACATCTGACTCAGGAGGTCCTCAGGAGTTCCCCAGGACATCCAAATGTCACCGTTTCTTATACTATCACTGTATTCAGGGCATCATTAGGATGTCGTAAGGATGTTCAGATGATGAAGAAAGCGGACATTTGAACATTCTGAGGAACTCCTGAGGACACATTGAGTCAGATGTGCTGTTTGGGTTTACATTATTAACTTAAGAAGGTTAATTTTATTTCACTATAAGCCTTAACTTAACTCATATCAGAAAAATGAACTTTCCTAGCCTTGCAATTCAAATATTCATGATATTCAGACTCATGTGTACTTTTATAAAAGCCTTCGCCCTTATACTTCTTAGTATTAGTATTAGTATTGTAGATTGGAGCTGGTGACTTAAAATATTCGCCTAGACACTTTGTCCGTTATTCGAACTTTTGCGTCATGCTCCCTTGAGGCTGTGAGGCCTCTATGTTAAGTCTATTTTGAGTTTCTTATAGAAACTCAAAATGGAGGATATGTTGCTATCCTTTAGATCTT
>JAPYZR010002282.1:0-28746 GCA_030522945.1 Trichopria nigra
TGCAGCTCTCGCATCTATTGTTGCATCTATTAAATTGCATCTATTAAAGGGCAGACATGCCCGTATATTAATAATAAAAAAAAAAAAAAAAAAAAAAAATATGTTTAAAAGAGTATTTAAAGACCTCAATTGTTTTTCGTACGCGCAGTAACGATTAAGTTACACAGTGCACATACTCGTATCAACGTTATTCTCTTCTCTTATTACACATCGCCACACACGTGCCCTTAGGGTGCAGCGATAATTTGGGATGACCGCAGAGCACTTCGCAAGTTCTGCTCTGTACATTTGTACGAGTTTATACGCACCAGTACGTGTGTTTTATCGTCATAACGGTCGATAATACTCGCTGAACGTCCGGAAAGCAGGCTCGCGGACTGAGCCTTAATCGGATGCTGCGTCGCCTATAAATAATACACATCTGGACTTCAATACTCTTGGAAAGTTTCGAACGGCCTCGACAATTTCCCGATTATCGTGCGGTTGATTCCCCGGCGCGATTTCTGCATATTTCTGAACCAGAAAGTCGCTCGAGGTCATAATCATGGTCATAACATTTTTTCGTGTCATAACTTTTTGCACAAACTGCGGAATGGACAATAAATAAATTCAAATGAAGCCTGATCAGATGATATTCAATTTCTTTGAAGTGATTTATTGAAATTTATTAAAGGTGCGATCGATCATTTGAAGATCATCTTTGTCTGTAGATTAGATAAGGATGTACTTAGAGTGATTTATTAATAAATTTTAAGTTTAAAATATTTTCAATTTTCTTTTTCTATATCTCAACAATCTTTTTTAGTTGTACTTTTTGTATAATTGTACATACCGCTTCATAAATGATAGAAGCAAAATCTATTCAATCTTTACTCATTAGCATTGTTCGTTTTGCAATACCTGGATTGCTCTGGATCGCTCCTTTTTCAATATAGATATACAAATAACATTGGCAACCTAACCTAACCTTTGATGTAGAGCGATTTGGAGCGACTCCGAGTCGCTCCCATGAATCAAAACGAACAATGCTAATGTTACAGTTGTCGAAGTTATTAATTATTATTAAAGTTACCTTTAATTTCAAGCCAAAAATTTCTAATATCTTCAGAAATAGTGAACTCGCTCCCTACGGACCTAATGTTCAATTGATATTTAACAATATTTAAAAAAAAAGAACATGATATACTATTTAAAAAATATAATAAAAATGATTAAAAACAAATTAAGAGGAAATTTGTTATAATCGTATAGATTTATTATATCTATATTTCAATTAAAAAGATTTAAAACGCAATTCAGACGACACGACCACTTACCCGACCTCGTAATTTTTTTCAAATTATTGTACATTAAAACGGCAATAAAAAACATCCCACAATGTCCACGCAAGACCGTACCCATATTATTAAGGTGCTTCCATCGATTTCTTAATGTATTCATTTCACACAGGGGTTCGGCAAATGGCGTCGTTGGTTGGCTCGAGCCCTTGGAGTGCTGCGCAATAATTGGCTTGTGCGATAACAGATTTTCTTCAAGTATAGCGTGCGAAAGCTCGTGCTTTTCTTGGCCTCTCCTTTATTAACACAATTAGGGAGGCACGGAAGGTGGATTCGAATCGCGCTCGAGGCGCGAGAATGAGAGTCACGCCAGGCTCGGCTCGCGTAGTTTTACAAAAGGGACACGTGTGCTGTGTGCAACTGCATCGAAAAGATAGTCGCCAAAACGCTTGCACACCACCAACGAAATTACGCCTCCCCCGATTATATGGCTCATTTTTAAAGAAATGTTGTGTTCGCGCTTTAAGAACGCAAATTCTTACGGCGGAAGTTCATAAATCTGTCACTCATTTTCTAGATATTTTGAATGCTTTTTTTCCTTTTTTTTTATCGTACAATAATAATTAAAAAATATATATATTATTTTACGATCGTTGACAATCATACAATTGAATATTCATATATTATTGAATTTTTATATCAATGAAATTCTTATGAAATGACTTATATCCAGACTTATGGCACGATCAATTTTCGAAAAGCTGAAACGGGTAACACCACGACTATAAACTTTGAAAAAAATATTCAAATGCCCCTTTTACCTAAACCACAAGCGGCGTTTTTTTATCGAGGAAACCCAATCCGCGTGCTCGGTTCGGTAAAAGGACAAGTTTTCACCGCATCCCAATTCGACTTCACTCACTTCGAGATATGAAATTACATACCTATCATCGGTGTGCTCCTTAATACTTCGACGCCTCTCGAATCCTCTCGCAAGCCTACATGAATAATTATTATTTAGGAATAATTTGCGACATTGCAAAACCCGAAGCAAAGTTGAGTCGTGTATAGAGGTATTGAGTGCGTTTATTAATACTGCAATCGCATCCTATATTGAATTCGTCCAATGACATGAGTAAGGTGGAGTAATCGATATTGCA
Source organism: Trichopria nigra (assembly GCA_030522945.1). Taxonomy (NCBI): domain Eukaryota; kingdom Metazoa; phylum Arthropoda; class Insecta; order Hymenoptera; family Diapriidae; genus Trichopria; species Trichopria nigra. The sequence goes on from JAPYZR010002282.1 coordinate 2,438, forward strand.
ATGAAATTGTAAGGGGATTAAAATTATTCAGTCAATTTTACGTTTTTATCAATATTTAGTTTTGAAAAACGATTTATTTTTTAATTAAATTTGATTTCATCTAAAAGCCGTACATTACCATGCATTACTGAAAATAAACTGAAAAAATTCGAATTGTAACATTAACAGTAATGTTTCCCTCCATCACTTAAAAAAAAAAAAAAAACGAAATAATCGGCAATAAAAGCTATCCAACGTCAAGATCTGCGAACGATACATAATGAAAGGTTGCGGAGTTCAAGAGATTGAAAGCTTTTTGTTTAAAAAGAAAGGAAACTTTAATAATAGAGAAAGTATATAAGATGTCGATAATTGTCAGCAAAACAAAGAACACACGAAGATGGTCAAGCTCTTAAAGAAGTTTTTAACGAGCTCTAATGGGTGAGTTTAAGTGAGAAGTCGACGAGTGGCTCGTGAAGTGGAATCTTTAGATACTTCACAGTTTACCCCGAAGTTCCAAAATCAAACTCTATATAAACTTTTAGCGTTTTATTGAATTATACTTCTATTACCGTTGAAACATCTTTATTCTTGTTTCAATGTGTTCTGATACAATTGTATCTTCGTATTGACAAAATATAATGAAGAATATTATCTATTATTTGCATAATTGTGGCAATTAACAAAAATGAAATGAAAAATCGTTACAACTGTAATTTGCAACTGTAACCCCACATATACACCCGATATAATTGAATTCAATAAAGTTTGTGGGAATCGACGTGAAATATGAAATACTCAAGGAGAGAATATTGTCATTTGGCAAAACAAAATATGATTTCAAGAATATTCAAGGTATTATTAAAATAAGTTTCTTACAGACGTATTTTAGAAATAATCCATGTATCCATACGAGTAGGCTATAATCCCAATTATCTCGTACCTCGACCTTCAAAATGAATGTCATATTCAATGATTGATGTCAAACACTGATCCAAACCACGTTTTATTACATATGTATTGGATATATTCTCAAAAAAAGTCATATGCACAAGTTCCTTTAGAACAAAGACATTACTTGACCTACTTCAAATCTTCTTAATTAAAGATGACTTGGATTGCCACTATGTCTTTAAGTATAATCAATGTTCTACTCGGGTAAATCTTGTTCATCCGACAAAAAAAAATAAAAATTAATTCAACATAATTCATTAAAATCGTATCTCGATCATCCTAGTTTAATACGTAAACGATTCTTGACAGCTGACAAACTCTCAAAATAACCCAGATGTGATGGTAGCAATTTAAAAAAAATAGGACTCACTTGTATTATTATCTGTCGGGTGCCTATATGAATGTCCTAGAAAATGATGTTAATCTCTGCTATACTGTTAAATAATTAATGCGTTCTGCCACCATGTAGAAAAAAATAGCTAAAACACTGAAAGAAAAATTAAAACAGACATCAAAACTGATTACGACCCATTTTTCAAGTCACTCACCGCAAGCGACCTTTTAAACACTTATCTCAATGTTGAAGGAAAGGAGACACTCTAAACACGGGGAAGCCGCCCACGTACTTTCTTCCGCCAACCGTGAGTCAAGGTTCATAAAGTATGCAAGTAAATTCCGAGTAAGTAGACACTTGCAAAATACCGCACCTAGTGAAGACGCAGGCCCCTCCCGCGTTGCTGTAACGCGTCTTTGTGTAATTCTCCGGTGTCGCTATCGGCCAATTCATTAAAAGGTTCTCCGGCAAACTCGGGTATCCGCTCCTTGTTGCGCTACTTGGTGCTAAGAATGCCACCCGTCGAGGCCCTTATCTAGCCTTCTCCGGAACACGTCTCGGGTGGTTTTTGCTACGGGATTCGCACCAGAACGCCTCGACCAGATAAGAACGTGATTTTCTTTCGACTTAACTAGCGAGGAACCTACCTCGTCCCGGTACCATTGTAAGATCTCGGTCGGAGATTTCAGACCCGAGACGATCGCGTTTTCGTATATACGAGAAGTATATACGAACGTGACTTGGGAACGAGGCCCGAGGTTCCAACTGGGCCCTTTTGGTCCGTACTATTCTTACGCGGTAGCTGTGTTATGCATCTGCCTTTTTACCCACGGACGATTCGAGGAGGAAGATTGCCTTTTAACCCCTCCGAGATGGAGGATGCTCGTTTACATAATTAACGTTTACTGGTTGATGATCAACCACGTTGGTTTCTTCTTTTTGTGCGATACTTTCTGCTAACCTACATAAATCGTTTATTGATCTATGATTTCGCGTTGAAATAAATTCCTTCTATAGCATGCACAAATATGAAAGATGCACGTAGCTTTCAACTTCCCGCAGTGTCCAATGCCATAAGATTCGAGGCAAAAATCTCCTCTCATCTTCTGTTTGCGGAATTTTCGCTCCCTTCAATATATCTATCCATTCATCGATCTTTCTAATAATCCATTCGCCAATCTATGTAATCCGTCCTTATACATTCTTATTACAGATCGAAAATTCGTGACCCACCTTACTATTATATATTTCAATCCTATTGAACAAAGATTAAAAAATGATAAAATTATGCATAATGGAATAAATAACCTATACCACTTATTCTTGGATTTAATATCTCCTGTATTGAATTGGGTATTTACACGCGGAAATTAATCGTTTTAATGTCAGTACAGTTTTAAGTTTGATCTTGGCAAGATTAGCAAGAAACACCTGAAAATGATGATCCACTTTACACTTTACCAAAAGTATTGCTCATTCAGTCAATATTCTCAAGTCCAATTATTCTTCTAATTAATAAACTTATCTTATAATTTCCTGATCAGGGCCTGATCCAGTAGTGAACAGGCGTACCTGATCAGGCATGCGACACCATTGCCGGATCATGCCCTGATCAAAATTCAGGCAGCCTGAACAAATTTCTGCTCGGGATGTATATAATATTGCATTTATCAAACTAAACTTCATTTCATGAATAATTGATCCGCCCATTAAGAACTTTTTAGAGTTCTGAATTTTAGAGTAATCTGAAAATGAAAATCAGATTAGGTTTAATACCTTCTTGTTCTCTTCGGCCGACAGTATTTAATTTCTTTACTGTTAACTAAGCTAAAGATTAAAAATTCACATTAATCGACACAAATTAAATATAATATGTTCGTCAAAAAGTTGAACTGCCGTAGCATAATATACTGTTTATTATGTATATAGTATGAATAACGAAAATTATTTAAAATCAAAAACACTATATTATTACTTCTTTATATAATCAAGTATAATAACTGCAAAAAAGCGTTTTCCCCCAGATCACAATTCGGTATCGGATAGTATTAAATCCAGAATCATGTGACATATAAATATGCTCGAAATATGAACATATGTAGGCTCGGTTCAACATTCGGACTTCCTGTTGAATACGTTCTACGTAAAACGATACAATACTAACGCGTAATCTCGTGTATGTTTCAGATGTGCGTACATAGGTTCCTAGTCCCCTGAAAGCCTGGATTAGAGGATTGTACATACGCGCTGTATCCGAAATAATCTCTTGCCTACCTCGCTTTTGCATTGCAAACGTATTATTCTCGTCTTTTGACAGCAAATTCGGTCATAAAAAAAAATGATGATTATAGATCAGACCCACATTACCCTCAATAACCGTTAAGCCCTGAATCCTTAAACTCCCAAGTCGATAAGAAACTAAAAAAACCTCGAAAGATAAGGACATAAATGATTAAGTATTTTTTTTTTATTATATGATTAACCAAAACCAAAGAAAATATGTCGAATAAAATACATATTGTAGCGATAAAAAATGAAGTGACCAAAAACAATAATTAAAAAAATACATAAAAGACACACATAATGCACTTACAAAGTTTCATTCATTTAATATCGCATACAGCGTAATTATTTTTAAAATCTAATAATATATAGGCGTGAATAATATTTGAAATCAATATTATGAAATTAAATTGTTTCTAATGATGATGAATATTAGTCCATATCAATATAGACGTCTTAATTTCTCTGCACATCTACATTTCGACTTAATAGCGCGGTAACCCGTTCAATTACACATTTACGTCAATAACAATGAACCCGCATATATATCTGCATTACACAATTTGCGTGAAATAAAGCCGAGCTCAAGGGTCCGTCAAACTTGTCCCAACTTTCACCGAGCTCACGGTCTAATTTAACTTGCACAATACATATACGAAGTTCTGAAAGCGTTCACATATGAAATCTACGACTTCCAAGAAGTTATTCGGTACAATCATTGTGCCAGTTGTAAGAGATTTGCACGTTTGCGTAAATCATATTGTAATACAATATAGTCCACGCAGACGGAAGGTATATTGAATTCCTGTCATTCAGAGAGGTAGCCTGCGGTAATATTGAAAGTTTACGTTTCCTTTGTTATTAATATTTAACAGCACTTGTATGAACAGTTAAAACGAACTTGCGGAAACCATTTCATTATTTGCAAATGTTATTGATTGGGTACTATACTTTTGTTTATATTACCGAACTAAAAAAGATAATGATTTTTTTTTTTATAGAATAAAATAAAATTTTCTGAATGGAATTTTATATTGATAATTTTATTAAAGTATAAAGTTCAAGTTAAAGATCAAGTACGCAGCTATCAAATATAACTAAATAAAAGTGTAACTCACTCAGAGTGTTCTTCTTAAAATTTAAATATTTTCGAAAAAAAGAGCGGACTCTATCCAACCATCCGAGGTCAAAATATATAGAATGAATATAAAAATTACTATTGAAGTCTTCCTAATCGTCAATTTTTAAGCTAATTTTTATCAGAAAAATCACTGCAATATTTTTATAAATATTTCCGCAATATTATCTGATGTGAGGGTGTATAAGTAGATGAGACTGGTCAATTAACTAATAAAACATTTAAACTCAACAAAACGCATGGAAAGTGTTTTCATTTGTTTTTGCAAGTAACTCGTATTCAAGAAAATCTCTAAATATTTCCGAAATAACGACTCGAAATCACGCTGACGTAGGTGCACTTGACGGTTTGTTACACCTAAACGACACAAATTGAATAGGCAGATACTACGTGAAATCAACGAGCCTTTGGCGCTTCGACATCGGACAGTCAGGCTCTAAATATATACAAGCGTATATATATATGAGTGAGTGGGTGTGTGTGTGCGTGTGTTGAGGGTGGGTGGTATGTGTATGCAATTGTGGAAAACGGCGCGAGAATGCACCCACTCGCCCCATTAGCGATGAACTCTTTTGGCCCATTGGCAAAGCGGAAAAGCCCAGACGGAAAATGCCGAAACGCAAACGGATTCGCATCCACATTACGGATTACCCGTGGTGCAACTCGCTAGGTGATCACCAGTGCGTCGAAACGCGCGTTATCCTATATATATATACATATATACAGGTGTACAGGTATACGTCGGACTGCTCGTCTGTAAAAACTATACGCACATCAGAGCCTTCGATCGTGTATTTATTAAACATAGCCTGCGGCGACACAGCTCCAGACCGGACGTGGCATAATATCATAATTGTGATTCTGTGAAATTGTGAGTTGAATGTTTTGACGAACTGGTTCGTACGTTTCCAACGGCCAAACATGAACAATTCGATATGTGTAAGTGTCGAACGAAATTAATGATACGAATTTCTGTTAATATTTTCATGAATCAATAATATAATCGTTATTAGAAAAAAAAAAAAACCTAAGCCGAAAGACTTTAAGATCAACGATTGGCGCTAAGATAAAGTGTTCAATACGTTTTGCTTGGTGGTCATGTAGACGATCTCCGGATGTTTCAACGAATTTCGATCATGTCTAACTTTTACACAAATTAGAAGTAGTTTCTACTTTAAGAAATTATGGATAAAAAATTATTATGAATATTTAGTTTCTACTCTGTATCTTTTTTAAGACTTAAAGAAATGAGTGCAACAAAGTAACTCTTTCAATCTCTCAATGTGGTGCAGAATTTATTCCATATTTAAATTAGCCTTTTAAAATATTTTTAATGAATTACTTATTTCACACCTAATCATTCAGGATTGTCTCCAATCGACAGACGTTTGAATATATAAATTAGACAAACAAATACAAAGTCATCAATTGTTCTCTTCGTTAATTCAAAACAACCATAAATGGACGCAGTATCGTCGGTATAATAGGATCATCAAAGTGCGCTTACACTTGAGAGAATCCTCCTCCTGCTAAGTAATAAATTTGTACATTATACAAAATGATAATTAGTACCGTATTGGATCTGTCGAGTTGTTTTGATAAACAGTATAGAATATTTGAATATTGGCCTCGGGGAAATTTACTGAAACTATTGCAATTTTAGAGTTTAGGGGCAGTTAGTCGTTATACATTATATCAGCATTGTCAATTGCGATATAATTATTTTGCTCGAAAATTAATTTATAGAATATAATAGTTGATTTTAGTATTTACAATGAATAATCTTGATTTTTTTAATTGCCAACTTATTTCATTGAACACAGTCAAAGAAAACAACCCTGGTAGAAAATTTAACGTGGCTTTGCCATGGCCACGACTCCAGAAGCCTGGCCAGGTCACTTTTTTTTACCAGGGATGCATTCGTACAAATCATAATAAGACTAATCGTAATAAGTGTCTCAATATTTTTGTGTTGAAAACATTTTAATTATTCTTAAGCAAAATTATTTCCGATTTCGTAATCATTCTTTCAATATACTAATTATCATGAAAAGTGCATTTTACATTTCGATACTCAAAAATACACATATGAATAATTAATTACAAATTCCGGTGTAAACGTAATAAGCATAATATTTAAAAAGCTCCGCGTAACAACAAAATTGTAATGCAACTCAAAACGTATACGTATATGTACCAGTGTGCACGAGTTTACTCGACAATGATAACGGATGCTTGAAATCCTCTTAGCGGATCTACTAGTGGATCAACTTCTCATAGGCCAACGAATCCCGCGGAGCGTTCAATGCATGGTCGCTTTATGCAAAAGGAAAATCATTGGTAATTATGAATTAGTATTGAGGATTACCTGCTGCTGTTATATGCTGATTTTCCTCGCGGAAAGCGCAAGATAATACCGAATTATAGATCATTTGCAACGAATATTTGTGGGAATTTATTCAGCGATTAAGTTATATGATTCTGAATAAGTCATTGCATCCGTGTACATGTATATGATTATAAAATTAACATTAAATTTATTTAAATGAGTTAAGGTACACTCGGAATGAAATTCGTATATCAGTTAGGCATAATCCTTTTCGTTTTATATTCAGACAAAATCAGGCCGACAGGTGATTAGCAAGTCCATTAAATTAAACTTCATCCGATACTGGCTGATTTAGTCTAGGTAGATTTTGTCTAACTGGTGATGACGGTTGATTGATTAGTCAGTGTGCATCGAAAAGCTGCATGAAAGGTCATGAATTAGAAAAGATGTCGGAGTTTCTTGTAGAGATCAATTGAACACGAAACATGAATATGCATTGGATGTCCAGATATGTATGAATAATATAGATGCCCAGACTCCACCCGTACATTAGACGGTCGATCTACGTCCAGTTTTTGTCCATTAGAAAGCTTATTTATGTTTATCTTACATTTATTGTCCATCCCTCGAACATCCATTGTATATATGTATAATGTTATTATTCACATGAACTACATTTAAAATCGCAAAATCATCTGGATATCTGCAATAGTTGAAACATTTCAGCGTCTTATTGGATTATTCCAGGTACTACATCCATGAACTTGTTATTTATAATATAGATAGAAAATTCTGACCCCCATATGTATTGGATACTACAGACAAAAAAAAAATAAATCCAAATTATTTATATCATTAAAATTATTATCCCCTTAAAAACCTACCTACAAAAGAAAAGATTTATTTATGACTTTTAAATGATAAAGATTTTTTCAATTAAAATTAAAAAAAAAAAACGAAATTGGCCCAATAAACAGAATGAAATCCCCAATTTACTTAAGAAAGGAAATTATAAAAGAACAAAAGTTTCATTAAAGTGACGAGGCAGCACAGGAGAGATTTGCAAAACGATTTTGTTGACTTAAACTTTTTTCTCGGTGGCTGTGCGGACGACGGAGATTTGAAATATTCGAATTAACGGAGGAATTAAAGTTTCTTGTTTATTTTGGCGATAGAAGTTAATAAAGAGAACCCCCGTCAAGATTAATCGCAATGGCATGGCACTATCGCTTTCATCTTCCGTTTATTCGAAGGATATTCGGCGACCCCGCTCCAAAGTTTTATCGCCCCGGCGGCCAAATGTCCGTGACATTTACCTTGGTGTAAATTTAACACTGGTGTCATCTCTGTAGGCGACGGTGTGCACTGCGATGCTGCGATACGCACGAGCCATCGGCTCCCTAACTGATATATAGCTATTCTATATGTATTGCGACAAGTGTACCGGCGCATCGCGAGAGCTTTTAATTTATTGCCCGCATTTTTCCGAAACATGAATTTCAGCCGCGATAATCGGGTCGTTCGAGGGCGATTTCAAGCGATAGTTCGTTTTATTAGCTAACATCGATAAGCTGTAGAATTGGAATAAAAAAAAAATAATGTACTGCCAGTTTTAAATATTTTTCCAGGTTAAAAATTCTTTGCACTGTACGTTCCGATAATCCAAGTTCTAAATCTGGTTAATGTTGATAACCTACATGTTCACATCCTAATATATATATATATGTATGTAAAATGTATAGTCTGATGACTGTCCCTTAAAACGTTGCTTCGCAACGTTTTAAGGGCAGGGAATCCCCTATACTGTTTGGATACAACATGCGTAGCGGAGGGGCCTTGCCCCCCCGGACCACCCCGCTTAAAAACTAGCCTAACCTAACTGTCACAACCTGCCTGGAACACATATGAGTTTTCCACATATATGTCGGCATCGTGTATAAAACCTGTCACCGAAATAGAGCCATTGGTCACGAAATATCCACTTTATACTCATAAACGTCATCAAAACAGACATTTTACATATTTATATATATATATATAAAATATAATAATTCTTATCAATGTATATCTCAAAATAGCACAAGTACGACTATTAGACGCTTGTCATAAAACGAGGCTATACAATGAACGTAATTACTTAAATAGATTTTCTAATGGATAAAAACCAGATGTACATTGGGTGTCCAATGTACGTGCGAGTATAAACGTCCATTTATCCGTGCATATTTATTGGACATTACAGTGGATGCCCAATTTTCATCCATGGACGAATTGAAGATTTGAATTTTTTGAATATTTTTATTTTCCGCAGAGCTGTTCATTCACTTTCACGAATGTATAATTAATGATCTTCTGTGACCGTATAGGAATATGGGCGTTTCATTGATTATTTATTATTCTACATTCAATTATATTTATTTGACAATATAGTTGACTGTGTTTTTCTTCTGCTGTTTTGCTATCGCTATATTGTCGTGGTGAAAATTGATCAATCGTGACAAATCGCTCGTAGACGGCTGATTTTGGAAATCGTGATATAAATATATTGTGTCTGTGACATAAAAAGCTTTTACGAGTATGTTTGGAAAATATTGCTATTCGCAAAATGGTTCGTGCCCGGCGTGCAGAAATGCTATAAAACTAATCGAACAATCTAACAACGTCTCCACGAACGACGAGTAAAACACATATCGACCTACTTAAAATGTGATTTTTTATATCCTTTCACGATGAACAATCGAAATTCGTACAAGTTTAAAGTTGCAATTTTATTAAAACTAACTATTATCTGAATACAATGGAAATATTATCATATGCTAAAAGGACAATTCAAAAGTTGCGTAGAATATGATTTTATAAATTGTACGTAGTATAAAGTCAAGTTAAAACTACGGGCTTCGCCCCTGCGGCCTTCGGCCGCCAACCCCACCGGGGGCCGGTACCGGAAAATTTTTTATTGCAGTTATGGACTCAGAATGATCTGAAACGTGGAGATTTCATGAAAAAAGTGATGGGTGTCATTTTTTTTTCGGGTGACCAAATTCAATACTTCGATCCCAACCTCTGGTTACGGGTCGAAGTAATAACGATTCCCGGTACTAATGAAATTGCACGGAAAAATAATTTTCATTCAACTTTTGAAATCGAATTGTTATACCAGTTCCGTGAGATGAGAGAAAAGCGCTAAGACCGTCACGCTGCGCTAGACAGGCCACCTGGATCTAGAGATGATCTTCCAGGATCAGGATAAGCCAAGCTAGCTCGAGCGTTGGAGTAAGAGGAAGGCTCGATTAATTTCCATTAGGGCATTGTCAATGAATATTTGAATAAAATTTAATTATACAAAGTAATTGAATATACACACACGGTTATATATACCCAGTCAACCGTATAATGTAACAATTATGTAAGAAGTAACCATGATGTATTTGTTACGTAATTGTTACTTGTTCTGTTTGTTGGATATATTATACACTTTATAAGAAATTTGAAAGAAGATAAGTGTATTATTTAAAATAACTCATATTATACATATAAATATATTAATTGCGTATTTCGATGATATTTTTTGAGTATAAAATGGCTATTTCGGTGACAGAAAAGTTACACCAATCAGAATATAAAGCCGCGTTTCAGGCCCTATTGTTACGTTTGGATTTGATTAGTTTTTTAGCGAGGGGGGGGGGGGGGGGGCGTCGCCACGTTTTAAGGGGGGGTCATCAAACTAAACAATTTACATATATATATATATATATATATATATATATATAATATGAATGATTATAACGAATACGCGTATCTTATTCTTTCAAATTTATTATAAAGTGTGGACTTTACAATAATTAGGAACAAAACAGTTAGTTTTCTTTTTTTCCTATTTATTTACAAGCTGTCATCTACATGACATTTAGTAAATTTTACAATCTACATATACACAACTGTATCATGCGAGTAACTCACCCAGTCGGGAGCACTCATTAACATAAAATATATTTAAGTTCTTACAGTGAAACCGTAATATGGTTAATTAAGAAAATTTTAATAACTAATTTCCATTTTTTCTCAGGATAAACTTCCGAATCTCTTCAGTCTTGATCTCATATATAGGATTACTGAGAATTACATCATTGTGATTTCCTTCTTCTACCGTTTTGATTCCCAAATCTTTCCGAATGATATCATTAGGAACAAACTGGTTTAAGAATGCATTTATATATATATGAGGATTTTATTATTTATATTTAGACCGGATTTGCTGCCTAGAAGGAAGTACAAATTTTTTATTTTCAAATTTAGCTGTTTGCGTTTAGTCCTGATATGCACTTGCCACGTGATACGACGATCTAAATGCCTGCCAAGATATTTGACACTATCGTTTTTTGGTATTGGATTATCGTTGAAAAGAATTTTAGGGCATATCAGTTTACGAAGAGTGAAGGTAAAGTGGTTTGACTTATTCTCATTAATCTCATAATTCTCCATAATTTACTCCATATTCCTGCACTTTGTGAACAACAGTTAGTTAAATTTGTATTTCATATATGCAAGAAATGTTGTGATTACTAGATCTAAACGAATAATAAATACAATATTTCAATGAAATGCCGTTCATTTTCATTTGTGCTCGAGTAAATATGTTTCGGCTCATTTCATAGAACCTGCATGCAGGAAAATTCGAAGCATATATGGCCAATGTATTTAACCGCGTGATGTTCAATGCAATTATCCACTTGGATTTAAAACTACCGTAAATTCATGTTTCGCTATATATCTATATATATACGGCAATATTTCTGTTGAGCCTCGTTGGACTTGTAATAAACAAACAATCCTCCTGAAAGTTAATTAAGTGATCCCCTAGTATGAATATATACGAAATACATTTATATGGTGCATGTGAAGTGGTCAGACATGTAGCGAACAATGCAAGTAACCGAAATGAGTGTACGCGCGTTGAAAAGTTTAATTATGGAATTCCATGCGTTCAGCGCTATGCAATTACGCATGTGAATTACTTTGCGGATTTATTGTTAGAGCTTGCATTTCTCCTAAAAACGTCACACAGTACACAGCGGTAGTAATTCTGCAGTGTGTCAATAGCAGCCTCGTAGATAATTTAGTAGACTGGCAGTTCTACACTGTACAATGTGCCATTTTCACGGCGTTGTTATTGCCTTATAAATTGTAGAATTCTTTTTTCACGGCAATCCAAACCGACCGTTGCTAAAAGATATTTATAAGTATTGCTGATTTTATATAAATGTTGCAAGACGATGCGTACATTTATTGCTTAACACAATTCTTTTTATAAAGGGCAGTAATTAAAAAAAAAAACAAACAAACAAACAAATCCTTGTCAGATATGGAAAAAGAGTCGACTAACATTTTTAATTAAAAAATATTCTGAATTTTTCTGAAAATCTGAAACAGAAAGGATATTTGTAATATTCTATCTTTGTCAATTAAATGCTAATTCGAAAATGAAATAACTCGATTTATTATATTCATGATGATGTTTACGTATTTATAGCGTACGTTTAGTTATACTATATAATATGCGATGGTTCCCCTCAAAGTGAACAGAGGGACATCCATGATATTTGATATGTACACTGAATATGCATTATCCAGTTTACGTTGGGATATCAGCTGGTCCTGGACATGGGGGATGACGAATGTCATTACGTAATTGATAATTTTAGACAAAATTGTATTTACTTTATCGAAACAATGTACATTCGATGAAACTGATGTTTTAATGAAGTAACAATAGTGCTGAATTGAAGAAGACACTGCCTTAAGAAAAATGTTACTTCTCATCGTCATACGTAAAGTCGGTGCTTTTATTCATGATTTTATATATATGATTTGATATAATATTCATGGGATCAATATTTCTGAAGAGAATTTTCGAGAACCATACGTGTGGAATTCGGAACGCATATTCGACGGTATAGCGGTGCTATAGTTGACAAGGGTGTACTCTGGAAAATAATCCCTACGAGAATTAAGGTGGATTATGGCCTAAGCCCATGTTGCGGAGGCCCAGCAGCGTTTCGCTTAATATTATTTTATGCCTGCCCGCCAGCTAATCTCCATTAGCGGAATTATGCAAACTTATAGTAAAACGTATATATAATATTACAAGTACACAACGCTCGTTATGAAGTATTCGAGAATGGTTTTCCACTCGAGAGACTAAATTCGAAAACACTCGCCGATGTCCTTTTTTATAATTGTATGGCTTTTTCATAGATTTAAAGGGCACTTTGAAACAGACTTTAAATGACTTCACGAACTTTGTGTTATTTTCCATATATCAGGTAATTAATTGTACATTTGGTGCTAAATAGTATATATGTGTTTGTAGGAAGAAACAAAAAATGATTCAAAACGTCCTTTAATCAAAAATTGACAGGTAGTTAATAAATTTTTTATTGCTACACGTGACAAATTCTCTTAAAGTTGCAATATAGTTTACTACCCGTTATGTACTAACGTTATCGAATTTCAGTACTATAGTAGAGCGTACATTAACGATAATGACACCGTTCAGGTATATGTAGTGCGTCTGAATGGATATCGATGAATAGCAGGCACCTGCTCAATGAGGGGGTTTATCACTTAGCAACTCCTGCACATTGCAGATATCTACAAATTAATTAATTTAAAATATTATTCTGCTTTCATTATCAAAATAATGTGATTCTACATAATTTACGATATTATATTTGAAATTGTTATTGATGGTACAGATATGTATGCGGATATTTGTTTTATTAATCAAACATTACTTAAAACTCGCCAGGAATATAGAGTAAATGTTAAAATAATTATATAATTGTAATCACACAACTGCTGGGCGAGAATTTCCCATTCGTATTTCTGTACCATACTTATTTATATTTTCGATTGTCAACTTTAGTTCTCAGCTATTATGTTTATTATGTCGTATGGTAGAAAAATGATTTTCTTGTATAATTTATACGAATGTTTTTAAAATTTTTTTATTTTCTACATCATTTTCAATAATAAGTGCTGATGTTTCTGACTAGTGGCTGGCATTGCGATGGTGATTACGATGATAGTAATGACAATAGGGATGATTGAAATGAAAGTCAAACTGATTATGATGATTATTGATGATTATATAACTGATTAATGATGATGATGATGATGATGATAACAATGTTAGCAAATGACTATTTATCTGTATGACATTACTTATGATCGAATCCTCAAAAGGGTTTGATTATACATCTGCGTAATTGATCGTAGCACTCATGGATGCCACAGAGTCTTTGAAATTGATGCAATTCAGCATTTAAGAAAATCACTAATTACTATATATATGTACATATTGGCGATAAATTTCAGTATGAACATTCTAGATTTCAAAAATTGTGTCATATATAAATTGACGGTAGTCCTTATAGGCGATACAAAGCGTTATTACAAAAAACACTATTTCATAAAAAAAAAGACAGACTCGATCATTCCGGTAACGAGTGGAGGATGCTTATTTTTTTATACCAGACTCGCCGTGCAGAAGAAGTCGGATCCCTGGATAGCGTGCGCTACCCGATTGAATTTAGGACAACACTTATCAAGCCTACTTCATGAATAATACATTCAGGCGGCGCTGCTCCCGACCAAGTATTGACCCTTTTGACCAAGATCGATGGGACGTCCGTCACGATTACGAAAGTCCGACTTGCACGGAGATAAGGCACGTAAGGAGGGGAAATCGCGTGCGCTCCAGACTGCCGCGATTTTTCGAAAAAAGATCACGTTTTCGCGCTTGTCTCGCTTTGCCGGCGTATAAGGTATATACTATACGTATAGGGGCGAAAAATATTTCCGGCGCATGGATTCGGGGGTGGAAGCAACCTCGGGATCCAAGGAAAAAATGGAACATGTGTCGGAAACGATCACAAGCAGGGTCGCTCAGTACGGCGGGTCGGAAAATGGCGACGATTAAAATCATTATGGAATTACGCTCGAATGAATATTTTCAGTCAGGAAATGAGTAGGGTGCATAATGAAAAGTATTGACAAATAAACCTCGATTGAATAGTCAATTTAATTTGTGTTGATTTTTTTAGGTTTAATTCCCAGAGGCAGAAATCTGATAATAAAAAAATTATTCACGGCGATTGAAAGTTAGCATATCTTTTTATTTCTTAGATATCATCCCTAATTGCTTCGAATATTCTCTAAGTTTTCTTTTTTACTGCAAATAGGTTAATAATTCAATCATAAATTAAAGCAATGGACTTGTAAATGACTGAAACGTCAAAATCACTACGATGTTAGTCTTGATACAGCCCTGTGGATTCGTGGACCAAAAATGTAGAATGTATTTTCGTAACCGTTAAGAATTTCGAGAGAATTGAAACTTCTAAGAATTGCGAGAATAATGATTGGCCATATTATTTTAGTCCAAACGAGACACAATTTTAGTTGGAATACTTTCGTTCGTAATTGATCAGCCATGAAATACAAAGAGATTGTAACGACTCTTTAACGAGATTCGAATTCGTTCCAGTTCCAATGCTAAAACTTCCACAAAATTGTAATATAACTAATTTTTCATCCATCCTCAGTAGATCAACGTTCATCAAATCTTGAACGAAGACTAAATTTCTTGCCGACTGATTAGTATATCCAACGAATATAGACGCTTATAGACGGACAGAGCCCGTATTAAATGGTGAGACCAATTATGGTTCCCCAAAGAGTCAGATTCGCAATGAGAGTGAGAAAGACACTCTTATGTACAGTACATATGTTGTCCTTCGGTTCCCCAGTCTCATCTTCCCTATACGCTCTGGGCTTGTATATGCGTCTATATTCGTTGGTATATCAAATGATTAGTTAATATACCGTTCTCCATACCTAATTCTGTAATCTGCAGACCGAAGAAGATTGTGTGTTCTGTCCTATTCTATACTGTCCCTCACCTCACCCCTACTCTTTATCGAAAATTTGTTGTTTTAAACGACATTTATCGTGCATGTTCTACCGTGGCAGCGACGGCTACAAGGATCTTGGAGTGGGGAAATGAACGGAGGAAATCCTGGTAGAAAAATTGATATGGCCTCGCAAGCGCCAGGCTTCTGGAGCCGTGGCCGTGGAAAGGCCACGATAAATTTTCTACCAGGGATAAGGATATAGATTTTAACAGGATTACAAAATTGTACAGAAACTGCGGTAATTCTTCCAATGTAATCATTGGCGGATGTAAATATCAGAAAATTAAGATCGATATTTCCCATGCGTTTGAAAAGCACAGACTTCAATTTGGAAGATGAAATCCTATGCATATACGTATATAAAAGTAGTAGCTGGAATGTTGAATGAAAATAAATAAATCGCTTCTAACGATAAAATAATGAAAAATTCAAGAAAGGTATAATTTACTTCTCAGTCGTAAAAATCATTTTCAAAAAATATCATATCAAGAACTCTTCATTTTACCGTTCGGTTACTTGCTTCAGCTCGGAGTTGCCAGTCTAGCATTACTGGGCGCGTAATACGACAAGCCGAAATAAATATAAGGCAAAATCTGTCAGATAAAGGACATTTAAATAATTGCTTCTCCTGGTAAGGGCGTTACGGGCATTTTGGCCGAGTGGGTAAAGACTTCCGTTTATCCGTTTGACTTCTCGAGTGGGGAGTAAGCGCTTTAACCCCCTCGGCTCGCGTATTACCTATCTCAAACAGGAAGTGGAAAAGATAAGGCAACTTGGAGTCATTAATAACTCTCACTCCACGGCACATATGTTACTCGAAGACTTTGCGCGCGTTTACTTGCTGCTCGTTTATCGTTGGCCCACATGCGCGATGTAAACACGACGTCTGCAGCGAAGGCGACGCATCGGGTGCAGAATGATTCAGTAACCTACCGGAAGTTGATCGAAATCCATTTGTTCCTTCCTTAACCTTAACGTAGCACTGGAACTCCGGGACGTGTGTTATCGAACGTTGTAAAAATTCGAATTCGAGAAGGACAATTTTCAGGCAATTGATCGATGTACACTACGTTAGCGTGACAAAAATATCGCGTTGATCATATTTCATGATTAATACAGCGACGTTTTTATGGTCATTTAAAAACGTAATTATATATATATATATATATATATATATATATATATATATATTTAATATAATATATATACCCTAGTAGAAAATGAGTCCCGTTATTGGCTAGTTTTTGTCCAGTTTGCTTTTCTCCAATGTTAAAGGTATAGGATAACTGGGCAGTGTAACAGAAAACTCGACAGACCAGGATATTATATTTAATATAATATATATACTAGATAATTATATATATACAAAATGATTCAATAAATTCCTCGAAACTTCATCAATTTCAGATCTTTCACTATATTAATTCTTTATTAATTAGAAATTACAATTTTAATGATCTCTTTAAATTTCTTAGACTCAAAATTAAGCTCTTGATGGAGTGCCAATTCTCCGAATAACTCTAACAAAATTGAATTAAGATTTCACTACAGACAGAGTGACAATTTATAACTTGACTACAATATCGCATACTTTTATACTCGTCGCGAGTATTTATTGGAAAAAAAGTATCAATTTTTTGTCGCATTTTACCCGATAACATTTTTATACAAAGTGTCAATGAATTTTTTTAAATCTATATATCATCTGTTTTCTTGTATGCTCGCAATCCATTATCGATTATATTCAACAGTTTTTTGCAATAAGGCTGCTTATAATAATATTTTACTATATAAGTCGTTATGCCATCTGTCCCAAAGGCACGACCCGAATGGACAACATCTTCATATAATGGAATATGGACTCCACATTTGGACCGAAACACGAGAAAATATTAAGATTTGAATATAAATGCAGAAAATAGATAATATATGTATATATATGTAATACAGAAAAGCAGGAATTGTATAATTAAGAGCAAAGAGCAAATTTTGACACTGAAAAGTATTCAAGTAAAATCGAAATAATTATAAAAAATGTAAAAGCAATAGATAATATAATTTAAACTATAGTTTCTATAATCTTTAGAAAAATAATCTTTAGAAAGTGAACTTATAACGTAAGCCTTTCAATTTGTAGATATAATATGTTTCATCTTCATACCCATACAGGCATAATAAAAATAGGATACACATTTGCTAGTTCAGTGAACATGTGGCCCTTGAGCATATTTATTACCCGCAGCTACATCAATAAACCTATTATATACATGATAGATGATCTTGTTACTATTGTGTCTATTGTACAGTCGCCACAGTGCCCATCTAATGTGGTTGGAATGAATGCAAATGATTTCGCAAGAAGAGGATTGGTGGCAAACTGGCTTGATAACTATTGCTTTTGTGTATAACGAATGAAAATACAATACCTAACTAATGTCGATCATAATTCACAATACAACAAATGTTCGATTATTATTATTATTATTTATTCGAAAAATATTCGAAAATGCAATATAGAACACCAAATATATATATATATATAACTTATCAACCATTTTTGTCGTCAATTATACGAGATACTCTTTCTTGAAAATCCAATAACCATTCCAAAATTGCATTATAATAAAAATAATAGCAAAAACGACCGAAATAATAGTTAAATTAAATGATTTTTCAAACAGCAAAATCTTGGATAAACCATGTTGAATGTCAAATTTTGAAATTGGACGATCAGTACAGCACATGTTTTTCGATAAAATATTAAAAATATTATATATGTTATATATTTACTGATTGGTTACTTTATTTACAAATTATTTATTTAAGAGTATGTGAATGATTTACGTAACAAATAAAATTTAAAAGTATATATATACATTTGGCATCATAATAATAATGAATATTTTCATTAAAACGATGAATTATTCTGATTAATTTTTTTACATTGTTCCGACACAATTTACGTAATGAACTCCATTGTACAGCAGACATTTGCAGATTATCGGAAAAGTTGTAAAAACTTGATGCGCTGCGGTGTAAAATATAGGACTGCTGCGGATTGCTATTACTTTTTACAATCGGGAGTTATAAAAAAATCCAGTTCCCCTATATATATTCGGTCTCACTTATTCACTTGCATCTCCTCTAATATCTTCCACGCGCAAATACCATATACATGTTCTTTTGTCATTATCGGTTTTTCTCGTTCTGTAATTTTCTGTTCCTCGTTATCTCCGCACGGCATTTTTTTTTCTTCTGTCATTCGTATTTTTCCTGTCCAGCACTTCTACCATTAACAGTTAATTAAATTCCCGCAATATTTTTATCATTATTTCTCAGGATATATTTCCGATATAATGTAGGAACATTTTTCTACTCGACTTTCAAGTAATTTTAAAAAAGCGTTTTAAATTAAATTACGTCCAAAATGTATGTGTGGAGTTTAGATCATCTTTATTTTTGTTTAACGGCGGTGTCGCTTTTCTATATTTTTATCTGCATTATTTTATCTCCATTTTTTCATTTTAATATCGTGTAGTATATTTTATGTTTGATTTGCCCTTTATATCGCTGTCTTCAGCAATCAGTGGTCTCAGCAAAGTTGATTTGACAGGCATAGCTATCAAATTATTTTAAATGATATCAATATACGTGGAACATGTTCTCGTGGCGACTATGGCATGTACCCAGAAAACTTATTAGAACGCCTACCTATAAACGCTATAAACTGATATAAAGAATGCTACAGATTATTATCCTTTAATTGATCATGATGTATAGATATACACATATATGTGTGTGTGGGGCATGTGTATATGTGTGTCTAAAAATAATTACGATTCTTTGATTCCAAAAGTGTGAAAATGTAAAAGTCAAAAATATATTTAACTCCATTAAATAATTTAAATTCGATTTAGAATATTCAAACATAGTTCATATTCTCGTGATGTCTTCGATCGTTTTCAATGATGACAAAAATCAATGAATTGCTCATCATTTTTACGGAACTTTATCCGCAAACACGCGTCGTAACCCATCAAATTTGTCGGTTTATGACTTTTTTAAAACCCCCGATTTTGTGGATATTTGCATTTTCGCGTTTTACTGTCTCATCTCTTAGTATATACTGTTCTCTGCGAATCTATTTCCTTCTTTTGTTCAGAGTCTCTCCCGGGGCATTTCCGCTTTTGCCGAGTACTCCCCCACCGCGTGTAGAATAATCTTTTATGTCAACATGATTCTAAAGAGTCGTAGATGCTGAATACGTACCCGACAGATCCTACTTTGAAAATGTATCCAAAGGATTCCGTTTTTGTCGCTTTAATCCCCTTTGAATTCGGTTGGTATTTGAACGCGGAGGCGTGACGTGGAGATCTACCAGACAAGAAGTAGAAACATTGGCATGAATTTCTCGCACGAATCAAACGGCGGCCTATCTTCTAAATATATGATTCAAGATAAGGCAGTCGCTTGCGTCGAACAATTTCTCTGTAATTTACGTTTCTGCGTTATACGTCATTCGAACCTCGCTAAATAGATGCTTCTGAATATGCCGATTTTACGTGAGATTTTCCTCGCGATTATGCTCTTTCATTAACATATGTCACATTCGAACACTCAGGTCCTGTCACGTTACCCTGCCCAAAGATTTTAGGGAAATGATCGTATCAGTTTTTGATCAAAAATATGAAACGATTAGGAATAAAATATTTTATAAATAACACTTGAATTATTTTATAACTTAATTTTAATTTGTAAGTCATTAACAAAATCAATAATTGTAAACCAAGTACATATATAAATAAGCAATAAATAATAAGTAATCAAATCTCTAATAAATCAATGAATCATGAGCATCAATGCTGATTAACTTTGGCTATGCCAACACTAGACAATTACCTTATACGTAACGAGGTAAATGAACCGATAGCCAATCGCTGGAGAAATAGGTTGTAACTGCATTTGAACTACCTAAAGATAATGTTTATTAAATTTATTTAAATTTCGAGGTTAACATGGAATCATATTCGTCATGTTACGTATATTTTTCTTTGAACAATAAAAAATTCTGTCCATTCGTGCTATTTAAATATATTAACATCGTTAACGATACAAGTTAATGATTCAATACAACACTATAGAGAACCCTCGGCACGTCTAATTTCCAGTGGACCACAGTCTATTAAAAGCTAACCCACGATTATGCAGCAACGTGACGAATTCATATATGTTTTCACAATATAACAATGAATTCTTACCTTTCTACTTTTGAAATTTTCTGGCCTGATCATTATTTCTGACAAACATTGTCATTATATAAATATGTAAAATTTATTTTAACGACTGATACGAATGGATATAGGTTTCATATAAATTCCAACTATATAGACTAACATTGAATGCAATCGTGAATTCTGGTTTTTGGATAACTTTTCATCCCCACATTCTGCACGACTTCCCATGACATTGTGATGTTATAATCGGGTTCAATGACTTCAAATTTTCGATTTACAAAATTTTCACGGAAACATCGAGAGTATTGGTAAAAAATACTTAAAAAATATAAAAATAATCCGCATGATCCACTATACAAATTCCTCATCACGTGAGCAAGCAAAAATATAGTAGTGGTCTTCACCATGCCATCAAGAACAATTATAGGAAATAATAATGACCCATCCCTTGTAGAAATCAGTTTGTAAATATCCGGGTGCAAGCTTGGCCCTGACTCGCGCGAGTCAGGGCCCAGCTTGCGCCCCGATTTTAAGATGCAGATTTCTACTAGGGATTCCGCAAATTACAAGTTCTTATAGCTTCATACATATAAACTGGAATTACGATCAGGAATAAATTGATTGAATGCGCGCTATTCAAACAAATTTCCAATTATGCGATAGTCTCCTTAAGGTACAATCTTCGATGTTCATATAAATAACAAAAGTACTCCATGATCTTATCGCTTCAACATGATCGTGATAAATGATGTACATTCTAATACTTTTTATTTGGCAATAATTTCAAAAGCAAATTGAAAAGTTCGTATTAGAAATTAACAAAAGCGACAAAAAAGTACACATCGCCACGAAAAAAATCCCAATCTAATATCCTGTGAAAACTTTTAACTAGTTTAATGGAACTAGCGACAAATTGAAGATTTGTAACATCACAGTGCGGTAATGAAGGGTTTGGACTCGTGCATGAATCAATTGATCTCGTTAGGCGACGACGACGTCTTTTACAGATTGCGGAGAGCAGCGATCATAGAATGGGCAGAAATGTGTAGCAGCAGTAAGATTAAGAATGTGGAAACATATATCTTGGCGACTGCCTTTCAACCGTTCAGCTCCCTTGTAATTTTCTCGAGAAAAGACTACCGCGTGAAATCCACAATAAAACGGCGCTGAATGGACGGCGATGTCTCTAAACGTTGCCGAACAAAGTGTACAAATCGCTCTTCCGCTTCGCTAGAAAAGCTCGACACTTTTTCATCTCTTTATCCGCTGCAATTTAAACGTTCCTGTAATTTATCGCAGCGTTTATACCTGTGTTCGATGTTCGCGATAATTAATTTTCGACTTTACAGCGTAATCGACGCTACAAAACACTCGTAGCATATAAATTCAACGGAGGAATACCGTTTTTAAAGGGATTAATATATTTTAAGTATATCATGATCTTTTTTAATTAATTAAATTATATATTATCGTAGCTTTATTGTCGTATGTACAATTTGTTAAGAGTGTTACATCACAAGATATCCATTTGCTATCGCCTTGACCAAGTACATCCATTGGACGTTTAATGCATACGTCCAGTTTTCACTGGAGATGATGTCCATTATGCACATATTGTAATGGACGTACATCGGACGAATAATGGACGAATAGTGGACATTTAGTGATTGATATACAATGGACGTAAATATAAATAGGTCTAATACCTATAGACATCCAATTTACGTCCAACGAACGACTCATTGACTTGCAATGAACGTCTAGTTCTGATTAGGGAAGAAAGCAAACATTTCATAAATTTAGTCCGCTTAGTGTAAGATGTTCTCATCATTTTGACTGTTTACAAATTTGCAAGTTGAGAGAAAACAAAAGGAGAGCAAACAGAGTCAGTTCTAGAATTTCAAGAACAAACACTGAGATGATTTGAGCTAATATGTTGTCAACAAACTGAGAGCATACAATAAGGAACACGAGCGTAATTCAATATTGTGATGC
This sequence comes from Trichopria nigra, assembly GCA_030522945.1. Classification (NCBI taxonomy): domain Eukaryota; kingdom Metazoa; phylum Arthropoda; class Insecta; order Hymenoptera; family Diapriidae; genus Trichopria; species Trichopria nigra. The sequence goes on from JAPYZR010002282.1 coordinate 25,659, forward strand.
AAGTTGTGTTCAAGATTACACCATACATGTGGCTATAATGATTGTCATGCATACGATATTTGGGTTCATATGATATACATTGTATTTAAATAGTTGAGCAAGTTGTTAATATTCCAGATAATGATACCTTCGACTATAGAACGAATAAAAATGTTTGTCAAATTGGATCATCGAAAAGCTTTCCAGACAAGAAGATGACGACTTATTTAGCAGCTGGTATCCTCTTATCGTCTTCTTGGCAACGCTTAATTTTAAACCATTGGTCAATTTGCAAATTCGTTATTACTTGTTATATAAGCTTAAGTTATCAACATTTTTAGAAATCTTTAGTTCTATGTTGGCATCCTCTATCTCGAAAAGGAATTGCTTATCACTCTCTGTATCTGTTTGCCTTTTTTCGATTATTCCCATCTTCGCGGGTTAACTGCGGTCTGATGTAACCTCATCAACACGCGATGGCGTTTGTTTCCCGGAAAAAGGCACGTCGTATGTCTCGCAGCACGGTAGAAAACGGAGGCCATGGGGTTTGGCATGTTGTCAATTGTGTTTCAGCAACACGTTTTCTTATTTACCGCGTATTTCGGCGAATCATCTCGAGCGAAGAGATGACAAGGAGCAGAAGAAACGAGACTCTCTTGAAACAACCCCGCGTATATAGAGGGTAGCTCTCGCGGATGGATTCAGATTTCTGATATTATTTGCACGGCGCCACCCCCGCGGGCCAGAAATCGTACAGCGAGAGCTGCACAAACACCGAGGGGTGTCTCACACCGCGAAGCTACAATAAGCCCCGCCGATTATGGAACGAAATTGCTTTTCTTTGGGGATCTCGTGCGGGATTTCGCGCCCTTTGATGTTTCGCCTTTCAGATTTCAACAGCTTGGTTTTTATAACTTTTAAGGTAACGCGGTGCTATATATATATTTGTTTCGTGCAGACCCAAGGCTTAAAATTCGGCGCACATTAAGAGACTGCTACATAATGAGAGAATTCTGCACGATATCACTTATTACTATTTGTACACTAGAATATTAAATGCACTATATACACTATAGTGAGCATTACCTCTGCATTCAGTAATTATAAACTTCTCCAACATTTGGTGAGGCATTTTTCCAGTAAACGAAAAAGGATTGAAACCTCAAATTTTGAATTAGAAAGTACAGGCTTGGGAAGTATTCATCGGTATGTGAAATGAAACTATTTGAATCATCCTGAATCCTTTTTAATCCAAATTTTGAACATTCAATCCTTTTTCGTTTACTGGATTGTGTTATGTGGCACTGACCCCAACGAAGCATTGCCCCAATATGATATGCCAGCACCGTCCAAACATTTTTGCAACGGTACTGGCTGTCCTCCTGCAATTTCCGTACTAGCTTTATACTGGAATCCAGCACTATAGCATGCCAACGCAGGCCCGGTACTGGCTAACTTTTGGAATAACACCAATATATTTGGCCGGTACAGGCATAAATGTATACTCCAACTATTCATGCCATTATGACACTGAATGGGCGAATGGATTCGAGTTCCTTTTAATCCGTATCCTAATTCCACTTTTGAAAAAGTACACCAAAAAATATCGTTCTGGGTTCGAAATGACACCCAAGTGGGTGTAAACGCTAAAAAAAATTCAGATTTACACCCGATTGGGTGTCATTTCGGACACCGAACGTATTTTTTCTATGAGGGTCGTAAATGATAGAATCAGGATATAAACGAATTTAAAATATTAGTTATTTTTATACATTTTTATTTGTTGGTGTAAGATAAAAAAACGCCATTTCCTCGCGTATACATAATTCCATATAGCGAATTCATTACGTTATTATATATGTCTAACACACGTGTAGGTGATCAACGGAAAATCATGGATGAAAATAAATCCATCAGCACCTGTGTCCTGCGTTTATGCATTACAACATGACCGTAGAGTTGTACTCCCCCCCCCCCCTCTCCCCACCTAAATACGCCAGTTCCACGTGTTCTGACAAGGATTAACTATCATTATTAATCCTTTGATTATTATTGTACAAACTGATTATTGGACTTATTCTTTTCATAAAGTCATATGATAAATATATATTCGTATTTTGATAAAATTTTCCCTGTTATGCTGACAACTTAAAGGAAAATATATATATATATATATAATATAATATAAAATGGCAATACCTCGTAACCTTAGCTGTATATATTGTAATAATTAATATTAATAATAATTGTAAATCTGAATTTCAACGTAATTAATTCCTTTTTATATCAAAATAAGGCTATTCTCATGTAAAATTCAACACTATTAAAAAATTTCCTGACAATAAACTAAAAAATAAAAATTAATACTAAAAAGAAAATCGAATAAAATAACAAAAAAAAATGTTAATTATTACTCCAAAAAGAAGAATAAAATGAAAATAAAAATATGCATACATAATCCCTGGTAGAAAATTTAACCTTTTGGCACGGACAAGATCAAGTTTTCATTCATAACTACATTACAACTACAATACTTGCGTTATTTTGAACACAGAAGTATATACGTTCAATTGCCGAAATCGTATTTAAAATGTTTAAATTGACGTAGTACCTCTTCTTCAACATTTATATTTTAATCATTTGCGTTTTTTTATAATAAGTTCATGCGTATATACCAACTTTAAAAAGACACAAAAACTAGAGAGCACACATTCATACTTCTATAACATAATATAAAAATGTTTTAAATAAATGTTGGTATATATACAAGGTGTCCCAGAACTGGCCGATAAAATTTCAGGAGGCGATTCTTCGTGAAATTTGAAATCAAAAAGTCCTTTACCAAAATTCGATCCGGTGCATAGAATTTGAATGGCGAGCAATTGAAGTTTAGAAAAAAAATTACTGTTTTTGCAATAACTCGGCTCGTTTTAAACCATAACGAGTGAGAGCGCATTTTAAAGATTTTTTCAAGACCAACAAGAGCCTTTAAGAGCATATTATCTGAGATGAATATTTCGCTAGTTATGGCCTCATAAAGGGAAAAAATTGCCTTTTTGCGGTTTTTCGCGTCTAACTCATTTCGGTAAATAGCTGGCGAAATATATCA
>JAPYZR010002283.1:0-32064 GCA_030522945.1 Trichopria nigra
CTCAATTATATATGATCATATCTGGAACATATATGAGCCAGATATAACCATATATGATTCAGATATAATTATATCTGAATCCATTTTTTCCCGGGTGATTACAATTTTTATGTTTTTTTTTTTTTTTTAGGGAGAACTATATATTTATTAATTGTTATAAATAAAAAGTCCTTTTTTATTTATTCATTTCAGATCTAAAAATTAATTTTATTATTGTGGTATAAATTTTTGTTTCTTTACTCATCTATTTTAGACAGCTTCGTTTTTATAATATATAATGTGTGTGTGTGTGTGTGTGTGCGTGCGCGCGCGTTATATAATTCAACAAGTTTCTCCAGTAATTCATTATTTTTTATGAAAATTTATGAAAATTAATTGATAAAAACTAAAGAAAATTTACCAAAGCTGATGAAAATTGATCAAAAGTAATTGCAGTGATGAACAGTGATTAAAAGTGATTAAAAGTGATCAAAAAATTGATCAAAAGTTGATAAAAATTGATTAAAATTGATTAGAAGCTCATGAGAATTCATGAAAAGTGATGAAAATCCATGACTTTTTTTTTTTATTATTTCTTATTTACTTGATGGCAGTAATTTTAAACTGTTATCCTGATGAGGACCTCAATAAAGGTTTGAAACGTTGAAATTTTATCATATATGTTCTACTTTTTTATTCGGTTATAATCCAAGAAATAATTTACAAAGGAAAAAAATTTTCACTGAAAATATACGGAAAAGAAGAATTTTGTTATAAAATTCATGAACATTCACGGAATACATGAGAATTGATAAAAACTGATGAAAACTTGTGAAAATACGTGAAAATTGTTTAAAATTGATGAAAATAGGTGTACATTGATAAGAATTGATAAAAAGTGATAAAAATTGATAAAAACGCATAAAAATTAGGAAAACTGTGGAAAATTAATGAAAAATGATGAAGAGTGAAATTGAATTTCAACAAATTTGGAGAAAATGTTCACAATTTTTGAACAACAGTAATATACCATCGCGTATATCTATAATACACTCTACGAATTCCAGATTCTTTTATTCAAAATGAATTTGGTAATAATTTTTGTGTGATGTATCATTTTTCAATGGCATATACTTAAGAGGTATCTCGTATAGATTTCAAGTATGTATTTATTTTCGAATGTTTATCGCTTCGGAGTGTATATATATATATATATATATATATATGTGTGTGTGTGTGTAAAATTAATATTTTTATATATATATATGAAATGTGGCCGAAAGATGTCAATGGCTCTTATATATTGTGTCATCACGATCATTCGCATCGTTAATATTTTTTTTATTTTGTTTACTCTATATTTACCGGCCATATTGATGTCGCAGTCATAAAAAAAGGTAATTATATTATATAGCAGCTTCCTGTTTAAAATTCCTCTGATCCGACATGCTCGAGGATGGAGAATCCCATAACTCAAGAGTCTTATTCTTTCAATGAAAGCAAACACTGGTGCATTTCTTTCAAGTTTATCCCCCAATGCATCTCCCAGAAAGGACCTGCGTGTACATATATGACAATTGACCTGAGAGATGGAAAAAGTGATTTGACATTTAAAAATGCAACGGACACTTTTTACTATAGTCGAAATGTGCCACGACTGTACACGACGGGACAATTTCTTTGGAAATTTTACAGTATATACCGCAGAGGTGGCGTTCGGCCGGACAGACCTTCATTATACAAGAGAGAAAAATTGCTATTGTTTTATATGTAATAAAACTTGCTATATAATATTACGATATAATATATTATATATAAATTTGAAAAATAGAGATTTATCGAATATATATATAATTTTAACGATTTAAAATAGATATACGTTCAATTGCTTGAATTGCCATTTTGTTGTTCGTAAAATTTGTCAATTTTTCGAAATATTTCTTTGACATTTTTAATTTTCTCTATTTTGTACTTATAGGATAAATCTTTAACGTTTGTCTGACTTTCCTGACGCCATTTTAACTTCTGTAACTTTCATCATGCGCAATTTTATAGCGATTTCTCGCTCAGCTCAATTTAAAATAAAAAATTTTTAATTTCAAAATGGTGGAATCGAAACGAGAAACACACGTAAATGATGTATATCATATCATATATATAGACACAATTTTTAAGAAACGCAGTCATTTAAAAAAAGCAGAATTCAAAATGGCGAATCAAAAAGTAAAAAATGTGACTTTTTATATATATAATTTGACAAAATAAAATCACGAGGATACGATAAACGTCTCAACATTACAATTTCAAGATTCAAAATGGCTGTATCGGTCCATTTCCATGAATATAAATACCTTGTTTCGTTTTTCAAGATGCACTAAACTAAAACGTATATACGTTAAAAAATTCAAAACGCACTTGAGGACTAAAAGTACTGCTAAGGTTTGAAATATGGAATGTCGAATACCTGAATAGACTTTTCAAAATTATGTCGCTATATATATATATATATATATATGTGTGTGTAGCGACCTACGACGATGACATTGTGACTTATATATGCTGCAGAATTTTTTGCCACTTAGCTGGTATTTCGATAATTGCATCAATATATTTATTAGTTTTTATTTATTTCGTCTCTATTTAAAATTCAGCCTTCAGATAAGACGAGATAAATAATAATGAATCTTTTGATGAAAACATAATTTAACGTGAAATAATGCTGGTCCAAAGCATAAGTTTGATAAAAACGAAAAAAAAAACAAACTAAAAGCCTATGCAAATCTCCATTATATTATCGATACGTCACTCACGAACGAGATGATCGTCCCTGAAATCCCGTTCGAGCGCAATAGGATCGTAGATGCGAATTCGATCCCGTTTCATCTTTATGCCCCCCCTCCCCCCATCACTCTTTCTAGCTATCATTCCGTTCGTTTTTTGGTTGGGCATCGAGTCATGCGAGCATAAGTCGTCCCGCTTCGGTCGACCGGCCTTGCGGGTCTTATATATATATATATATATATGTACCCTCTGAAACTCGAAATTCCGGAGCGACCAATGGTGGTGTTCCCTCTTTTTCCCCCCTTGTTGTATGCTCTTTCCCTCTTATTCTTGGGCCGACGATCCCAGGTGTCACGTGACTAGCGCGCGCGACCGCGAGTAACGCGATATCCCCTTGGTGCATGATGCGTATCCCGATGACAATAGGACCAAAAAAAAAAAGAGAGAGAGAGGGAGATGGGGCGAGACGTACAAATAATCCCTTTTCTAAAGTCAGACACGTACTGGAGGCGTTTAAATGGAGATGAAAGGACATATAGTGGGTTTTTTTTTTTCATCATTTCATATCATATAACAAAAAGTATACAGTCTTACCGTCATTTTAACGTTAACGCAATACGTCATTTTGGTATATCATAGTTCTGTACCGTACAAGAGAAATTGTTCTGGAATTATGTTTGACCTTTTCTGTTTTTCGTCTTAATTGCGTTTCTTATTTTTTTTTTTTTTGTTTTGTTTGTTTTGTTTGTTTTTATGTTTGTTTTTTTGTCTTTTTTTTTGTTTTGTTTATTTTTTTTTTTAAATATTGAACTGTTTTTGATATTTTTGATATTTTCAATATTTCTTACTCTTTCATCCGTCATGTCGATCGGCTTGTCGATCGAAGACGCGTGTCTTGGGTTTTATTGACCCGTGCTGAACGATCGTACTTAACGACGTTTGCACTTTAACTGCATGTCGATCAAAGTCATTATTCATTTTCGTTACATTTGTCAATTCTAATTGATTTCGGTTATACATACTTGTGCCGATAAAGTATCGCCGACATGGCCGAAGGTTAACGAGACCGGCCGATCTTTTCGAATGTCATCAATTGGCTCGAAGAATGTCAAAAATGAAGAGACAAAAAATGGAACTATTATTAATTAAACTTTACTGCGATGTTGAAGTTTCGCATCGCTGGAGTCCAACAAAATTTTTGTATATATATATATATAATGCGAGTTTTATTTTCGATGATAGGACATTAATCATGCCGTAATAAATTGATACATTTATAATGAAAATGTTTCATCGATGACAAAAGAAGAAATTTCAAATATTCAAACTACATTTTTAAGTAAGACAAGTTCTGTAAACATCGTCAATTGTATTAAAAAAAAAAATTTTTTTTCTACATTTTTTTGTTTATTCTTACATCATATTTTTTTGCGCGTCTATTTTGATATACATTGATTATTCGTTATTTTTTATATAATTAACACAATTATGATATTGTTATTTATATATAAAAATGAAAAATTTATTTTCTGTCGATTTTAAAAAGTAATTTTAAAATATTTCTTTTAATATATCGACGAATATTTTTTGAAAATATTCACGAATTAATTGCCATTTCCTTCAGGATATCTCAGTTTGTCTACTTTTAATATGATTTTTAACCTTTAAAATTATAAAAATATGTAGAAAATTATATGTTCGCTGAAATTATTTTTGCATTATTTTATTTTTTCCGTTTTCATATTTTTTCCGATTTTAACTTTAAAGTATGAATATTTTAATATAAGATTTTCATTTATCATACAATTTAAATTTTTCATTATAAAAATTTCGTATTATATAATATTCTGCTATCATAATCTTTTTCAATCCTTCACAATCAATAAGTAATTATATAAATCGCGTCGATTAATCAGTTCGTCATATTCATAATCTAGTCATCTTTTATTTAATTAGTATCTGTGAGAAAAATGGCGGACGACATATTCATATATATACGGTATATTCGTACCTCGCAATGTAACGCTATACGGGTATATAAATATTTAGTCTGCGAGCGCGGAGTCAATGCGCACGCGCGGCAAATCGCAATCTCGTCGATTAATTAATTTATCGATTGAACCGTCTGGTCGTAACTTCATTTTCTCGCCGTATTGCTCGTGTATATATACATGCACGCGTTAAGGAACCGTACATCCTTTATACGAATAACATTACGTGCGAACTCGTGCAATTTCTTTTGTCGGCGATATAGACCCGGTTACAAAGGGGGAATTTGTGCGCGATCCGATTGTTCGTTAGGATGATGGAAATTTGTTGCTTTTGTGAGCGTTGTGAATGCTTTACTATATATGATATGATACATATATATATGTATTTTATATTCTTCCTTTTGAATACATATATCGTGCCAGATTCGGGTCTTCGTTTGTTTGTAATTAAATCGTCAGTGACTGAACGTGGAACTTTTTTAAGTCCTTTCCTTTTTAAGGATTTTTTTTTTATTTTTTAATTGTTTTTTTTTTACTGCTGACATTTTCTAGACATTTTTTTAAAATTATTTTCGATCGATATTTCTTTTATAATATGAATTTAATTTTTTGCAGAGAATTTTTTTCGATCATTGTCAGTATTTAAAATTTTATATTTTCTCGAAATGTTTTTTACGTTTTTATTTTAAATTTTTTAAATTTCACTTATAATAACCGTGAGTACTGATTTTTTATTGAATTCATAATGGCGGAATGGAAAAATAGCCGTTATTTGAAATTTCGCAAATTTATGTTTTTTTTTTTTTTGCTTATTAAAAAATAAAATTTTAGTTTGAATTTTTTTAGAATCAATGAAGATGAGAATGCATTTTCGTTTTATTGAACCAGTATCAAAATTTCATCATTTTTCGTTTTATTATTTATTTGTTTACATTATTATTCATTGATGTTTTTCCTATCCGCCATTTTGAATTTTACGAATTTTTGATATTTCGTATTGTCTATAAATATTTATAGAAAATAATTTAAAAAAAAAGTCGTGTTTGAATCTTTCATTCAGTCTTAAGAGCGTTTTAAAGTAGAACAGTTATCGACCGAGCTTTACAACAATAAACGTATGAATAAAATGTGATTGAAACGTTTTTTCAAAATTTTATTGGCTTTCGAAGGGCGATTCTACATAACATATACAAGTCTCGAAAAAAAATCGCTGAAATTGGTTAAAAGTTAAAGGAGGTTTATCCGAAATAAATTATTTTCATCAACAAAAATAATTTATTTCAGATAATCCTCCTTTCATTTAGAAACAATGCCACAGATAGTTTTTTGGGGATTATATATATGAAATGTAGAAATACCCTTCCAAAGCCCGAACGTCAAAAAAAAAAAAGTTCGAATTATTTTTTATTTATACTTTTATGTTCTTAGGTTAGGTCGGTAACTGCTATATACTTTAGAATTCGAAAATATTAGGATGGGTTGGACTTTATATTGACCGTTCGATTTGATATATGTGGAATGCCTCTTATATTTAAATCCAAACATATGTGATTATTTGACAACATTTTTCTTTGACGGTATTTTTCTTCTTTATACTATATACACGGTGTTGAAAAAAAAAACATTATTTTTAACATAATTATATTTTACTTGAAACATTTTTCATTTTTTTATTAAAAAAAAAAAAAAAATATCAAGTCGTCGATTTATATATATATATATATATTGTATATTTTGTACACCGCTATGAGAATTCTATAACACATCAGACATGGATACGAAAGCACAAAGTCGCGGTGTGATAAAATCAAAGTCAAATTACGACACTTTGCGCCAGTAAACATAATTCAATCCCATCTGCACGATTATAACTATTGGTTAAAGCATCAACGGCACGATTCAAAATGGCGATTAATATTTTATAAAATATAATCCCGTCGATTTTGTAACTCGCTACACACACACGCACACACACATACACACAAAAATGAGATAACATATATGCATATCTCACGCATAGATCGCGCATTTGCGCCGTTTGTGCGTAACTTTAAGGACACCCTTTATGCACGCACGTCACAACAATGTTGCTGAATCGCGAGACGTAACACTACATTTGCGATTGCGTTTCAGATTTTATCGCGCATTTAGACGCCATTAAAATGTAATGTATTTTGCCCCGACGATTATAAAGTAGCGCGTATTATATGTAATCTCCGCAGATCGAGAAATGATTTACCATTTTATATATCAATGATCAACCTTGCGTTGCTATTTATAAAAGGTACTTTTAGCGTTTAAGATGAAAGAGCGCGTAACCATTTTCACTATCAATCTTCGTCGTTGATCAACAAGTTGATTGAAATCGACAATTAAATGCATAGGGCGACTGACGAACACGATTTTATTTTTTTTTCTCTACTTCAGCGCAAGATTTTGTAGATTTGTACTTTCGAGCAATTTTATTCATTTTTCATTGTACAATTCTTATAAACTGCTTTATTTTAATTCAAGTTTGTATTTTTCATCAATAGTCATCAGTAGTAATCAATAGTCACCAATAGCCAACGGTAGTCAAATCAAACCAAAATTATTTTTTGTTTGCATAATTTTTTTGAAAGTTTCACTCCATTCCTTGTTTTTTAGTATACGATAAAATGATCATAAAATTTATTTATTTACTCCTCTGTAATTACTTAGAGTGTGGCGTGTCAACTAATTTAATGAAATAATAAACTCATCGTTAGAAAACGTATACCGATTATTCCTTTTACGGCGGTAATTGTCTGAAGACTCCTCTATACATCAACAGCCATTATTCATCGCATAAATTCGATTACAACCACTTTTAAGCGTTACACTATCGTTACTATCAGACTAATTATCAAACTGCACGATAAGCCAATATCACAACACAAACCTATTACAATATACCAATAAAACGCTCGAGTTTACAGTTCCAGCAGTAATTAATAACCAATAATTACTCGGATTGAATCCCACGAAAACAATTCTAATTTCGTAATTCGAGATAGTATCTTTACAAACAAACCTATCGATTCAAACAAAATGGAGTTAACGCCATACTCCATTTTTTCGATGCAAGAATCATTTTAAGTAATGAATTTTCTTGCTTGACGTAATATTTTGTAAATCCTCATTTTTACCTATAATTGCTGAATCTTTTCTGGTTTCTATTTTCGAAATGTTGTGAATGTATTTTCTTGTTATTCTTAAATCTTTTTTTTTTTAACGCTGTTTTTATATAATACTGCGAATATTGCAATTTTTTGTCATTTACAGATACTTGCAAGTATTGAAAAACATTATACGTATTTATATTCTTTTAAATCCAGTGCTGTAATGTTTTTGCATGTTTTTTTTTTTAACTTTTGATAAATCTTTCTCGATTCACATTTTATCATTGTATTCCACGTGATGTTCTTATTTTAATTGTACCGATTTTCTATTGTTCCCTTATTTCTTTTCATATCCTTTTAACATTTTTGTTCTTATTTTAGTTTGTAATTTTTTTTTATTTTTTTTTTATTCTTATTTTTTTCTTATTTTATTTTTTATTATTATTTTATTTTTTCATTTTATATACTTTTTCTTTTTATTTTATTTCTTAATCTTATTTCATTTTCTTATTTCATCTTTTATGTTTTTTTTTTTATTTCATTATTTATTATTATTTTATTTTTTTATTTCAATGTTTATAATTCTTATTTTATTTTCTTATTTTATTTTTCATTTCATTTTTTAATTCTTACTTTATTTATGGTCACATTTTATGTCATTGACATTATTTGGATATTAATGTGGATGGTTATTCTAAAAGGCACCAATTTTCGAAAATTTTGTAAAAAAAATACGTTTTGATGGAATAGAATATTTTTATTCGTTAAAAGTGATAATCTGAAGTTTTAATATAAAAAAAATTGACTACAAGGAGAAAAATTTTATTGTAAATTTTACCATACTAGATGGCATTTTGAGGGCAGACTTTCGTCATGAGGAAAATTGCAATACTTTATAATAAAAATTAATATGACGAATGGAAATTTTTATCATACTCACAGTAAAAATTCCAAAAAATGTTGTAACTTTTACCATAAATAATGTCAATTTTTCTCATGACGAAAAGTCTGCCGTCAAAATGCCATCTCTTATACAATTTATATTTTTTTTTCCGAGTAAAAACGACTGGTTCACCTTGTAGTGAGTTTGAACCCTCAAAGACTCTTCGAAGAGTGAAATTTTCAGTATAGTTCGCTTTTTCATTCCATCAGATTCAGAAAGACACACACACACATGCATATACGCATACATATTTATGCACACACATATATGTGTGCATTTTTCAATCTCTCAACATTTCTAGACGTTGCATTTCACTCTAATTCGCGTGGAAATTAAACTACTCATATACCTCAAATGAAATTCTACTCTTCGAGAATTCATTTCATTCTAAGAAGAATGGAATTTCTCTCGACAGGAATGTCAGAGCGAAGGTTTGTTAGGTCGACGCACAGCCATTTTCTCGAATTAAATTAAAACATATATATATTATATATAATTAAAAGCTCGTTCGAGACTATAGCCGAAATACGCAATTTAAAAAAAAAATATACTGTGACTATAGAGTGCGACGGAAATGTAATCGAACTGTGACAGAAATGTAATCGAAATATAACTGAAACGAATGTAATTATTACCGGAAGAACGCAAGTGACGCGAGGAATAAGTTAAATAATTAAATTCTTTGTTTTTTTTATCTAAAAAATCCAACCTAACCACATTTTTTAAAAAAATCATTAAAGATTTGCAAAATAATAGGTAAAGTTTGAAGAGCATTCGATGCGGAACCCATTTTAAAATTGAATGAGACTGAAAAGAGCCCTTAATTAACAGATTGGTTTTAATTCAATTTAGAAATAGTGGCTATACTGTCAGCTTAACGGACATATCGAGTGATTAGGGTGAAAACATGTCACTGATCCTGTCTTGAAAGTATCTCCTTGACCGAATCTCTATAGATAGGAACGATTGGATTTTCATTAGAACTGTCATTCGCCAAACAATTACAGTATTTTCATTATGTAATTAACCGGCATTCTTTTTTTGCTATATTATGTGTACTTGGATGATTTATCGTTTCAATCGATTATTTATCGTTATTACTGTTTTTACGCTAAAATCATTATATTGCAATACCAATCTTTATTATTTTCATCGTGACATTGACGTATACTTACTTTTTAGCGCGGTATAGATATATACAGTTTATATTCATGATGACGTAGTAAACGAAAAAAGGAATGAACGTTCAGATGTTGAAATTAAGAAAAAAATATACAAATTTTTAGATATATTCAAATTAAATTTAAATTTTCAATCATTTGTCATATACCAGTAGATCCTTCACCAATGTTTATATAATTAATGAAGAATGTGTTTGTTTCTGTTTAGGCGATTTGGTTGACGATAATAAAATATAGACTTTCTACATATCTTGGAGTGAAATTTCACTCTTAAAGAGTGAACATTCAGCTACTTTTTAAGAGTGAATTTTCTTACTTTAATAGCGATGTACTTCTGCTTTTTGGAGTGAAGTGTCACTCTTAAATGAGTGAAAATTCATTGATTTAAAAGATTCTCACAGATTTTCGCTCTTTGTGAAGTGAAATTTCATTCCAAGTAATTAAAAGATTAATCGATTGACGTTTCGGCTGTGCTGACTAGATTTTTATAGAATGTATTTCGTTAAGTTTTTTTTTTTTTTTTTTTTTTTTTTTTTTTTTTTTTTTTTTTTTTTTTTTTTTATTTTTTTTTTTTTTATAAATATTTTTTTTTTTAAATTTTTAAAATTAAAAAAAAATATTTTTTTATTACATATATATATTTCTGTTTATAGAAAGAAACAAATCGGCGGCATTATTACTTGTTTACATATACGATTTGGCAACCACGCACAAATGTAATGTGTACAAATGACGATTAAAATTTAGTCGTATTTAATTTTTTCTCTTGTGAGAAATAAAGTATAGACAGTGTGAGTATGTATATGTTGTGTACCGTGTATTTTAATACGAAAACATAAACAGAAGTGGTATTTAAATATGTCCATCTGAGATTCACGACTGTTTATGTTTATTATTGTTCTGTACAAGAGACTATTAGTAAATTGACGGAAAATTCTTAACGTGTGTTTATTTTATCGAATTATTTCCTAGAATGACTTTCTATTTCGTTTCATATTTTATACCAATCATTTCCGTTGCCATCATTTTTACATTCGAAAGTATTAAAATTACTGATTCGCAATGCATTCTTACAATAGTTTACATCGATGATTCAAATTTTAAGCTTTTTTTTCTATCCTAAGTAATAATGTCATAATTTATTATTTGCCCAATTTCAAGCGAAAAAACGTCCAGTACCAAAGATTTCATCCGGATGGTTGTGTCTGATTGGTCAATCCCTTATTAGCATTTACTTTACTTACATTTTAGTGTCTTATAAGTGATACTTTAAAATAATATATTATATATAATTTCTTTTAATAATAATAATTTATGTTCTATACATATACATACATATATATCCCTGCAGACAGAAACTGTAAAAATATGTCACAATGTCGTCATTTCGAACCTCCGTCAGCATTTTAATGACATTTTGACGTCGTTTTACAATTCGTGTTTGCTGGGATATACATTAATGTAGAAAGTTTGTAAATTTGTTTTCATTATATATAAATTTGTTTTATTATATATATATATACAGGGTGTTTCATTTTAATCCGACCACGCAGATACCTCTGTAAAAATGAATGATATCAAAAAATGACAATGAACTTTTTTTATTTGCTATTCGTATTTTATATAACAATTATTCGTATATTATATAATAATGTTAAAACTAATAATATTGTTAAAATAATGTTAAATAATGTTAAACATTAAAATTTATACCAATAATTCATACGTCAATTTGCAAAATCAAATTCATTGTTAAAAATACTTGATTCAAGACGTATATACATATATATAAGAACTGCAGACTCTCTAGGTTGCATCTCTCTGTAATAATAGTCGACAAGACGTGGGAAAAAGCAAACGATCGATGGATCGCGATGAAAAGGATACATATATATATACATACATATATACGACACGTTCGCAATTACAAATCGCAACGTGCCGACTCATAGTTTTATCATTTAATTAGCCGCATTCCGCGGCACAGAATGAAACGTATAGTAGTATATGCGGTATAGGGCGCAGATCGACTGCGCATTGCCGCGCTGGGCATGTCGCGACGATAGTTTCCCTTATATCATTTTCATTAAAAAAAAAAAAAAGATTCGATAACGCAACGTGCATCGTTCGTTCTTGCGTTGTTTCTTGTCGACTTCGAAAAATATCGAACATAACGTAGATTCTCCTCTTGATTTTTATCTTTATATATAAGATATATATCTTTTATCTTATATATATATATATGATATAACAATGACAAAATAATTACAGACACAACAAAATTTTGCTATATATAAATAGGTGGCGAAAATTTCCAAAAAAAAAAACAATATAATATTATAATTCATTTAATCTTTTGCAGCGTAATTTTTTCATGCAACTATTAATTTAAAAAACACACACACACACATATACGGAAATTTACTTGACATTTCCGTTTTAAAAATGTATATAATGTGTATGAAAGAAAATGTTAGGTTAGCACCCGCGTGCAGTATTATATACGCGACGATGCGAGAGGCGAAAATAGGCGGTAGAGGGGGCTGTTCCTCTGGGTGATAACCTCTCATTGTTCATGACACACGCGTTCTCTGAAACGTGTTATCGCGACATCCGCTCGTTCTCTCTCTCTCTCTCTCTTCCCCTCTATCTATCCCTCTGTCTGTCCGTTTCTCTATCTCCCCCTTTCTTCTTTATTCCACACTTTTTCCGTTTTATTCTCCATCTCTCTCTCCCTCTGTTATTTCTCTTCTTTGCAATACCTTACTTCTCTCTCTCTCTCTCTTATCCTTTCCTTCTCTCTCTCCTCATATTCGCCGTCATATACTCTCGTTCTCCGTCTGCCGCGGCTTCATTATTCCTCGGACACTTTCTCTCTCTCTCTCTCTCTCTCTATCCCATTGTGCTTCTCATCTTCATATACCGTCTCCTCCGTCTCCTTCTTCTTCTTCTATACCATTCTTCGTTTACTGACCCAGTAAGCAATTGTCCGTAACGTTTGCGCGAGTTACTGCGGATGTTTCGTGTTATTTTACAACAGCCGCGAGCCGGCAACTTTGTTACAATAACGACGTAACGCGCGTATATATATATATATATATATATAATGACACGACTATAGCTTCGTTCGCTTATTCGCGGTGGCAAAGAGATAAAAGCGTTGTAAAAAGCAGTGTTTACCCCGGAGTGGATATAGAAAATTTTATAGTCATCGCCGCCGCTGCTGCTGGCTGCGGCATGCTCGATTTTGCCATACGGATGTTTACGAACAGCCTTCGATTTGCATATGGGCGGTATAATTGTTATAAAACCCATGTCGAAATCGAAGTCGACCCGTGTATATATACATAAAACGCCGATATGCGGCAGCCTCGCAACGAGGCATTTAAGCACTGTTTTTTTTATTATTGTTTTTGTTTTTGTTCCTTTATATACCACAACGCGTAGTTTATCGTATGTTTTTTCGTCTGTCGTTGCTGCAAAAGAAACATAACTTTTCTTATGCCATTTATCCTGTTGCGAATGACGGTCGACCTTCATTGGACGGTCGAGGGTAAATGACCTAATTATAGCCTACACATTTAATAATGAAATAATATTCAATTGACCCTACTGTACTTTATTAGTTTCGACTTATCGGAGAGTCGGAAGATAACTAGTAATACTGGAGAACATGAGCACAAATTGGTACATTGTCTTTCGTGCGTTTTTGAAAAAATCTACATTAGAAAAAGGATTTTCCTTGATAAATGCATCGTCGTCATCATGTGACGTCAACATATGTTCGATTGTGTTTTTCTTTTTGTCGTTCGAGGTGAATCACTTTTGTTCCGCCACATATTTTTTGTGCAAGCATTCAATACAATTTTTTATATATTTAATAGAAAACACTTGTTTTTTTTTGGCAGTTTTTGTTTTTGTTTCCATTATTGACAGATTTTGGTTTAGATTTACTTGATTAATCAAATTTTCATCATGATATATCACTAGACAAGAAAAAATA
Source organism: Trichopria nigra (assembly GCA_030522945.1). Lineage (NCBI taxonomy): Eukaryota > Metazoa > Arthropoda > Insecta > Hymenoptera > Diapriidae > Trichopria > Trichopria nigra. The sequence goes on from JAPYZR010002283.1 coordinate 14,019, forward strand.
TTTAATATAAAATGAAATAATATTCCTAAATTAAAACAAAACTTGAAATGATATTCCATCAAAATGACGTAATAACAAAATATATTAATATAATAGCAAAGAAAGTTTGACAAAGATAGTAAAATTAACCTTTTAAAAATATAAAAAAAGAATGGAAATATAAAAAAACTAAATTTAGGGGAGTATGATGATAAGATTTGTGAATTTATTAAAAATCGATACGAAAACTAATAAATAACAAAATAACAAAAATGGTACAAAATCGTAAAAATAGTAAAGGCAAAAAAAAACAGAAAATGACGACAAAACAGACATGAAGGATAAAAGAAAACAAGAGAAATAAAAACAGAAAGAGAACAAAAAGGAAATAAAACAGGAAAAAAAGTAAAAATAATAAATATATAAAACGAAAAAAACCGACACAGAAAAATAACAAAAAGAATGACTAAAATAACAATAAATGACAATAACAAAAAAAATTGATAATATTAACAAAAATAACAAAATAAAATGATATTCACAACATTAACAAAAATCACCAGAATATCACAAAAATATGCTGAAAAATAACAAAAAGTATTACTTAAATAATAAAAAATGACATTAACAAAACGTGACGATATTGTAAAAAATAACACACAATGACGATAATATCAACAATAACAAAAATGACGATATTACCAAAAATAACAAAAAAAAAAAAAAAAAAAAAAAAAACAAAAACAAAAAAAAAAAAAAAAAAAAAAAAAAAAAAAAAAAAAAAAAAAAAAAAAAAAAAAAAAAAAAAAAAAAAAAAAAAGTAACGAGAGTAATAAAAAAAAAGCAAAAAGTCATTCGAATAGTTATGGTGATTGATATACGTATATATATATATCAAATCATATTCAATGTAAATGGGAAAGTTTCAACAATAAGCAGCGAGAGTAATTAGACGAAAAGTGAAATACGATAATAAATTACAAGTGTATTGACACTGCACGTACAATAATTTAGTATAACGGGGGCCGCATTGGAGGCGATCGGTTAATCGCGCTTGTTACATATTTACTCCGTGGCACTGTTAAGCGTGATCGACGGACACGTTTGATGCTTGCGGAGCAGTAAGTCACTTTCGCATTCGTAAAATAATGATTAAGCGGTATTTTAATTAAATTTACGAATGAAAAGAGATAGCAGATCATTGCGTACGATTTAGAAAGTCTCAAACGCGTAACTGAAATCGATCGGTGCAAATTAGCCATCGAGCAGAAAATGAATCAATATCGAGGTGGCCGGAGAATAAATGCGACAAAAGGGATTGAAAAAGTTGACGTGAAACTTTGCAAATGATACGAGTAATAAAGACTACTGAGACAAAATTGACTCTGACAAGAATAATAAATAATAATACAGATATTATATTCAAACGTGTAATGTAAGACAAATTGATGGTGAAAATTACAGTATTTTTAATTTTTATTTGATACATTTATATCACTCAGTGATGAAAATAATGAAAAAAAGAGAAACTTCCATAATAAAAAAAAACAAAAAAAAAGTAAAAAAAAAAACAAAACAAAACAAAATTTTATGTATGGAGGAGATGCACGAATTAAATTAAGTTTGTTAAATTAAAAGAAGCAAGAGTTATTTTTGTTAATTTCTGTTAAGTATTTGAAAAATATAATACTTATTATAACTAAAGTATTAATAATTATAAATATAATATTATAATAAATTGAAATCCAAAGTATTTATATGTATTATATTTTTTCCAAAAATGAACAGAAATTCACAAAAATAACTCTTGCTTCTGTTATTTTCACAGACTTAATTTAATTCGTGCATCTCCTCCATATATAACATTTTGTTTTGTTTTTTTTATTTGTTTTTTTTTTTGTTTTTTTGTTTTTTTTTAAATGAACATGGAAATAAAGAAAACGACGATTATAGCAATAAAGAATATAACAAAATTATCAACAATAAAGTTGATAAAATTATAAAATTGGCGAAAATAAAAACGAAGAACTGAATAATCGCGTAGTAATTCGAAATATTCATAACAACATAATCAAATTCCACATACGATGATAGTTCTCCTACACTTAAATTGATAAGAACCGATAAGAATTGAGTCACTCTTTATCAATTAGTATCAGATTTTTTACTGACTACATTAGTCAATTCGTAACTGATTGTAATATGTAACAACGTCTAATTGTCCAATTAAATCATTAAAAATCAATTAATAATTAACACCGCCTATAATTTTTTCGAATTAAAATAATATCATTTAAATAATTAATATATATATCTACATATGGAAAGGAAACAAAAAAATGATAAAAGCCCTGGGTATTCGAGTGTTCGACGAAAAATTTACGATGAACGTGGACATTGTAGTGGTGCGGGCGTTGTGGGGGGGGAGTAGTAGTGGTGTTGGACGTCCGCGGTATATGAGCGGCGTGGGTCTTTCCGATTCCCTCTAATGTATCGGGCAATTGTGTGTGTGTGTGTGTGTGTGTGTGTGTAAGAAGGAGAGATAGCGAATGAAGGATTGAGGGAGATTACGAGACGCACAGGACGGAGAGGCGGAGAATGAGATTAAACGGTGGACGGAAAGAGAAAGGACGGGATAAATAGGAAGACGGCGAGCGTATGGCGAAATGAGATCACGCCGATTGTGAATGGAAATATTTACGACATATGAGTAGCACATACGTTTTACTTCACTCGCCTATACAATGTGTGTGTGTTTTTAAATTTCGAAAAAAGAACAAAACAAAAAAATTTGATCATGGTGTAAAATTTCTGGCCTTTATATATACCTATATATATATACTTTTTGATTTTGTTAAAAAAAATTAAAATGTCAGAAAAAATCGTCAGAGAATCGTAGATATCTCGACTTCTGATTCGTCAATTTTTGAATACCGGTTACTGATTGATTCTGTATACATTTCTAAGTATTGAGAATACTCAATCATCACTTTCGTCACTAAACTTAAAAAGTTACAATTTTTGGAATTTTAGTACATCATTTTGTTCAAGATCGTGGATATCTCGACTTGTAATTGGTCGATTTAAAAAAACCGATAACCTTTAGATTCGATATTTTTCCCCGCAAATTTTGAGCCATCAATCAGTTTTTATTTTTTTCTCACTAAAAATTTTTCGCGATAATGTTTTTTGGACTTCCCCCACCATTTTAGTACGTACATATCCCAACTAATCATAGACAGAATTTGTTTTTGCATTTTTGGTCCTTTATGATGTGAAACATGGGCATTTGTTAAAAAAACATGTGGTAATTTTTTCTCGAAGCAAAGATGAAAAATGAAATTCTGTAAATTTGAAAATACGTGAAAAAATGAAAACACAACAAAACTGAAAACGTGCGGACAAAATGACAAAAAAAAAGAGCGAAACAATGTAACGAGACTCAACGAACATGACAAAAATTTGACAAATCTAGAAAAAAAAAATGAAACAGGAAAAATAAAAAAACTCCGCATGAACAGAAAAAACAACAATAAAAACAATAATCGCGAAAATGATTCTGATGAAATTGTCGAAAATGTGAAATAACAAAAAATCGCATATAATATTTATTCGTTTCATTCGTGAAATTTCTAACGACCATACAATAGCTATGACGAGGGCTTCGCATTTTCGAGAATATACGCGTCAATTATATGAAACAACATTCAACAGCGTGCGGCTACTATAACATTCATTAAAATACCATATATATATATATATATATATATACGATGATTTTACTTTCGGAATAAACCCGCCGCTGCATGATTATCATTGTCGATACAAATACACTTCTACCCCCACCCCGTCGTCGTTACAATTTTCGGCGTCGCATTCCTTTCCGCAGTATTAATTGCTAATAATACTACCCCCTCCCCCCATCCCCCACCGCCATAATTATTCCCGCGAATGAATTTAATTACCGCTGGAATCGCATACCATCTCTGTAATTATCGCAACGTCCATATAATGAAAGAACGAGCGACCGGGGCATATAACACGAGCATCCCAGTTGGCGCAATGCAATTTTCAGAAATGACAAAAAAAAACAAATCTAAAATATTTACAATCTTGCCCGATCGCGCCCGTTTACTTTCGATTATATATATACTTGCTATCCGCGGCTCTCCTGGGTTTTCCTTCCTCTGTACATATGTGAAACCTAACCTAACCTTTCGAAATATTCGCTCGCATTAATTAGAAAATTATATATTTAAACGCGACCCGATATTCTTGCGCGAAATTCCTCGTTGTACAGTGATGATGGTGCGTATAATCGAGTGTCACACGAGTACACACACACATTTACATATATACATACTTAGCCGTGTAATAGAGAAGACCGCGTGCATTAATGATAAATCGGTAATTTATACGAGGGTCATCGTGTCGGATGCTCCCGACGACGTCGCCATTACGTTCCTCCTCCCCACTGCAGACGGCGGCCATCTTGTCAGTCATTTAAAAGGGCGATTATTACGCAATTTTAATTCGTCGTACCATCTTCAATATGCGGGAATTTAATCGCCGAACGCGGTATTTTCGGTGCACCGACATGAACACAATTACGAACAAAGAGTTCCGTCACTAATAACAGTTGGGTATGTTCCCCTCCGACAATATTTTCGTTGGACCCTATATATAACGACGTTGGCAACAATGTTTTCTTCTTCACTTTTACATTTCCATTCATTTTGAAAGCGTTATTATACCGTCCTATTTTACGTGCATCTTCATTATTGCTTCGTCAATTCCATCTATTTTTGGTATATATATATATACACAGATGCCTCGTAACACTCATCGGCTCTCCCTCTATTTTTTTTTTTCAACACGAATACCGTAACTGTACCTGGTGGGTCCGTCATCAATACCATAAAGAAAATGACTTCGTTCATATTGTATTAACGGCGATGGATTCGAAAAATCAATATTGCGTAGCAGCACGCATTATATTCATCGAAAAAGGATTCGAGGAGTGCTCGGTATAAGGATATTGAGTCGAGAGAGTCCAGCAATCGAAAAAGGATTCAGAGGGATTGAAAATTTGAATTTTAACTGGGATTTAAATTAATTCAAATGTATTTAAATGGATTCAAATGTATCCATTTGTGAATACCAGGCATTATTTATTTTCGGCGATATTATTTTTGGATTAAAATGGATTCGTTTTGGATTAATATGCATCATCTTTTCTGGATTAGGCGGAATTCAATGCTTTAAGAATTTATTCTTGGATTTATAAGGATTCACTTTGGATAGATTACGAATTCAATCGAATCCATTCGAATCCTTCTGAATTCACTTGCAATCCTTTTTCGATTGCTGGGAGATAGAGAGAGTGAGGGAGCGAGGGAGACCCCAAACGCTTAATGATATTACATGGCGAGCGACCTTTCATCGTTTCGTAATTCTTTAACGATTGGAAATATTATCTTCTTATTTCAATTCAATAAACAACTTTCATAATTATACAGCCCGTATGTATATATGTACATGCATAAAGGAGATCCGATCGTCTCGCATTTTACCGTCGCATCGGCGGCAGAGAAGAATGCTAAAACCGAGTTTGGCACGCAGTGCTCGAACACGTATATATCTATACATATATACAATGCGTTTCGACGACGACAATTACCATACATCGCTTATCATTCATCATATCATTCTCGTTCCGCCTTAAAAATCATCCGGAACGAAACGCGGCCATTGTCTCGGCCGGCCGAACGAAAGAGAGAGAGAGAGATCGAGAAAGAGAGAGCGCCAAAAATTCGTCGCCTCCACGCCCTCGTCGCGCCAGAATTTCACTCGAATTTAATGTTAAGGCGCACATTGTGTGCAGCACCGTAAAACCCGTACATGCCCACACCCATATGCACACACTCACACGAGGGCGATCGATTACGCGAGCGCAGCCTCGCCAACAGTCGCTCGCGGCAGTCTTCTCGTTCGAGCCGGTCAACCACCGTACATGCATCTCTCTCTCTCTCTCTCTATCTCTCCCTCTCTCCTTTTACCGTGCACATGCATGCCCTCTATATATATATACTTCTCAGTCGCGTCCGACACCGGAGCGAACCCCCCCGCCCCCGCACCGCCTACCTCGTCCGCGGAGTTGCACCGACCTTCCAGGCTTCTTTATCGTCCGTGCTCGCCACGGTATGTATCGGCCTTTCTCTTTCGACTGGCCGTCGTATATATATACGTATGTGTATGGTCGTGGTCGCTCGGTCGGCCGCTATAGGAATTGCGGCTGCATCGCAGGATCCATATAGTGACTATCTTTCTCTCTCTCTCTCTCTCTCTCTCTCTCGTCCTTTCCCATGTCTTTTTCTCCGTTTGCCCATGCACGGACATGGGGCATACCGCGATGAGCCCATGTACGAAGCCCCACGTCAGCTTCACGTGCATCGGATTTGTTCCATAAGTCGTGGACGCGACGACGTTTCTCATTCGTTATATGAAAGAAAAAAAAAAAACGATTTTACGTTTAAAAGTTCCAGAGGAAGGAAATAATGGGAAAAGAGCAATTAACGAGGGGCCACCTTCTCTCCTCGATCCCTTCTTTCTGATAATTACAGGTGGGGTATAGCGCAAGCATGGGCAAGAGTGTATACGATTCGAATGAAATATACAAAAACATGTCGGCATGCCGCTGCCGTTCAAACTGTTCGTTATATACGGTCAAATACGTAATGTATTCTACGCAGGATTATAGAGATGGCGCCATTTTGCGCAAGAGGACGTTTGGGAAAACGACATTAATGCGCATTCAAAATTCGCGATATTGATGATAGACCTATTGTCATTGACCTGCCTGATGTGGTGAGAATAAATCGCGGTGTGCTTGATATTCGATACGAGGTGGGGATGGATGAGATTGACACTCAGTATGAGCAACGAGTTGCCACCTTTACATTCCCCCATTTTATGGTAAAACTCCTAAGGTTCCGTTTGAGACGTTCATCCCCACCTTGTCCATCTGATAACATTGCTTTCAAGTCTATAGTTTAAATAGTCCTCGCACATACCCATCTATTCAGTCCAATCCAAGTATAGGTTCTTAAATGAACGATCCACCGGTGGCAAAGACTTCAATCTCCCTGATTGGTGAATCATGGTTTGAAACATTCCTTATCCAAAACAAAAACATCTTTCGCTTCAGCGAACTTGCCAATGGCCTTTCGACCATTTTCCAAGAGTACAATACAGCCCCTTCTCCATGCATGCCCTATTTCCACTCTTGTCCCAGTCCGGCTTCCAGAAGAAGAAAAGAGCAATAAGTAGGTGATTGAAAATGGACCACACACCCCTAATTACCAGGTCCTCGAGATGGGAATGTACGTTTTAAATGTTATAGGGGATTTAAATATGAAATCTGGTAACCCTGGACATTCCTCTTGGTACTTTTATCCAAACAAAAACAGTAGAAAGTGCTCCTCCAAGGTAGGGGAGGTCAAGATGATAATGTTCTAATCACCACGTCCTTAAGTTCAGAAATCATCTTTCCATTAAGGAATTCCATTGTCGATTGAGGAAAAAACATATCACACAGTTGAAACCTGAATGAATGAGGGAATAAAGCCTCATCCTTTACTTGAATTGGGAAATATCCGACTCTATTGATGATCATGATAGGATCCAATCCCCCGGACTATCACTACAAAGATTTCACCCAGGGTGAACCCAGATCATTGTACCGCACATACCGAACTGGACTTGACCTTCATTTCGACGGTGGATTCCATTCCCAATCAGACTTGCCAGATAGGCCAAGTGGGGATGTACATTTCAAATGAAAATTGGGCGACTTATCGCCCAAATCTGGCAAGCCTGTTCCCAATCCTTCAACATCTTTAACACTTTATGGTTCATAACATTAAAATTATATCAGATATTGAAAGTCTGACCATTAATGAATTTGAACGAACAAAACTGACGAGGAAGAGGATACCCATAAATCGACTCCAGCCATCACCGTGTAACGTATTGACGATACAAAATTACCTGAAAAAACCTTTCGAACGTCAGTACATCAAAGCCCCTGCATTCGTCTAACCCTTAAACGAACTTCAATTCGGCAATCTATCTGCGCAAGAAACTTTCTCGTTCCCGCAATCAAAGACTATCCGTATTCCACCCTCCCTCCTTTTTTGGCGACCGACTGTCTTCGGGACCTCCGAAGAAAAAACCTTCCGACGTACGAGTTACAGTGTACACCCACTGGAAACGGTGCAAAAAAAGCAAGGAACCAAAGATAGAAGAAAGCAGGAAAGTAAGGGGAATCTGTTCGTTTTCGAGCCCGTAAACTTCAGCGAGGAGAGGCACCGAAACGGCGAAAAGTTCGAACGCCGGGGCCGAACCGACCCGAGCGACGAATCCTCGCTTGTTTACACCGCTCGTTAGCAAAACTGACGAATTAGTCGCGAGAGAGAGAGCGTCCGTCTCTCGACTTGCAAACTCGATAAATATTTAACTTGCTCTCCGCGCGCCGGCCGAAAGTGAGCGAGAGAAATAGAGCTAACTGGGATACGCTTTTACCGAATGGCCGAGCCCGCCTGCCTGCACCGAGTAACTAATTAACGTGCACTAAAAACAAACGTTCTTTTCTGCACGCGCCAATGGCCAGGTTCTATTGATTTTTCTTCCGCGAGCCCCGATATTTCCCTCGGCCATGTGGCGGGGAAATCGCGTGCGAACCTGTTAATCCCCCGCGATGCGGTGTGTACCTTTTTCTTTCATTCGCGAATCCCTTATACCCACGCCTAACGTTGGTTCACTCGACTGGAACCTCGCCACGTTTATGGCTTATGGATTGACGCGTAAGGGTCGGTATTCGTAGACCAGTCTTAAGGTTCTACTCGTATTGCCTTGAATATTATCGATTCCCTAATTAGCTGTTTTTGATGATAGTGCTACTCTTACCATCGCAGTCGTTGACATGATGATGATTGTCACAGAGCGACCATTGGTCTACACCATCATAGCCATCAACGACGTCATCATAAACATCGATATAGGAATTTGCAAAAACAATAGAATGATTTTTAATCGATGAGTTACTTATCAATCACCGGCATCACCGCGGACTTTCATCTGGGGTCGTTCATCATTGTTTCCAACTTACCTAAAAACACAAAGAGAAAAATAATCAGTATCAAATATATTTAATACGTGTACTTAAAATACATATTTATAATTATGATTCTATAATTATTCCATAACAGCTCTTGTATATAAATGATTGTAGTAGGGGATTAAAAAAAAATTTAAATAGTGACGCAAAAGTTGACATCAACAAAGTACCGGCTGCACAACACCGTGCTTCGTAATTACGTTTACACGCCACTACTGTTATTTAAATGGGAGAAAAATTCAATATTTTAAGTTGACCTCACGACCGAGAGATACTTCCAGCGCGATAGCGATCTATATATATATATTTCAGTCGACATTTGAGAGTCAACATTGCCGTGAAATAATAAATTTTCGTGGCAGACACCGATCTTTGCGCCCGTTCTTTGTTTGTCATTCTGACTCGTACGAGCCTTCGGTGTTTCTGTGTGTGTGTGTGTGAGTATGCAATCGAAGGAGTCGCATCTGGATCATACCTAGGCGCAACAACAACGTGCAATTATATACGTATAAATATAAAAGAAAAGCAAATAAAGCCGTGCGGACCTCGCCGCAATCATGCATCAGATTAAAGGTATCAGAAATCTGGACCATTCATTATGCTTTCCAGCCGTCGGTAAAAAGCGCTGCATCTCGCGGCACGATTTTGCTGCGCACCGACGGCGCGCATGTACAATAACAATGCGCCGTCGTTAGAAATCTCACGATTCGCGATCTACTGCGCAACGTGTAACGTAAAGCGTATTATCGTTATGGTCATTTAATTCTAAGCTTGTTATACATTGGTGTTATTTTTAGAACGTTTAATCTCGAGTTTTCCATAACAAATATTTTCTAATAATATTTTCCGTGCTTTGCTTTCATCTTTTTCTTTATCAATACACACTTTATATACACACATATATATATGCACAAATAAAGCCAAGCACGTACATTGTCGGATGTATATACGAGCGTTCACGACCACGAGTTTAACAATATGGCGAGAAGGAGCAACAAAGGCGGAAAATAAGAGACGAGAACCAACCAACAACAGGGATCTTATAAGCCATTAAGGTACTCGAGTGTGCTGGAATATTATTACGTCACTCTAGTCCGTGAGTTGTATAGAACGGAATAGAATTTGAGTAAATGCCGGAGCAAATGAATTTTCGAGGGTCGCGAGAAGAAGAGGGCCTCGGCGAAGAAGGAATGACTTTTTGAGCAGCTTTCTTATACCCAGACGAGGGTACCCTCGCGAAATGAATCGTGAATATTCAAAGGAAGCCTTTGTTCTTGTCGTCTTCGCATCTTTCCTCCCTTTTGTCATTTTTCTTCGCGACGCGTGCTGCAGCTTTCTCCTTTGCACTTTAAAAGAGTTCCTTTAATGCAAGGAATTGGGTCCTTAACGCGACAGACGCTGCCTTATTCGCGTTGGAAACGTTCGTTTTAACGTAAAAATGACGTTCATCCCGTAGAATCGTGACGTATATAGTTTACATCCCTCGTCGATGAACGAGTAATTTCGTTGTGCTTGTTCGATTCTTTTGGTCTTGCTTTCGTAGTTACTGGCAACAAGGTTCAGTATACATATTTTAAGTTACAAAAAAAAGGTTTCTCTGCTTTACCGACTGCTGGTAAGCACGTTGTCTGCATTATCGGCGGATTAACGAGGGTCTCTCATCCGTGCGATATGTTTTTTTAGTGCCACATTCAACGAAACTTTTGTTTTAAAACTATTCGACATTCTTTTTTTTCATTTCAGACGTAAAAATGCCCTCTGAAATGTATAATTAAAAGAAGGTGGTTTCTTTAACTGTTACCATTATTATTGTATTTATTCAAACGCAACTTTTTCCATATATATGAATATCCATGAGCTTCATTTTAAGTATATATATAACGGAACTTGCAGAATAAGTTGCGCTTGCCTTGCTTTATACGAACTATATTTGCATTTCGGAGAGACATTAATTAAGGCATAAAATATGATAAATGTGCATAAAGTGGACAATAAACGGACAGGTTGCATAATAGGGAGGCATATTTATCTATCTCTTTGAAACATTTTTGATTTTAATCTATTTTAGAGAACGGACAGAACGGGGATACGATAAATGACGTGGTGGCGGACGGTGGAAAGTGCGGAAGGCGTAAATAAAACAGCGAGACAAAGATACATGAGAATGATGTGAGCAAAAGGAAAGAGAGAGAGAGAGAGAGAGAGAGAGAGAAAGAAGCGCGGAAAGCAATAGGAAAACTACAAGAGGAATATAAACCAGAAATAGTTAGGAAAATGAAAGATAGAAGCAAGAATAAATACATAAATATCCTTTTAAAAGAGTATGTATGTTTTATTCTCGTCGCGAATCTACATATGTGCGCACGTGCGTTTATGTAGGTGCACCACTTGCATACAGGGTGTCCCAGAAATGTCGGATCATTTTACCGAGATGCTTTGTTGTCCTCTAAAGAGCGATTAAATATTGTATAGGTCTGTCGATAAGGCACATGCAACGTGTTTACCACCAGTCGGTAAAACAGACGGCCCTATTATTACTTAAAATATACCCTGCATTCTGATTGGTCATCTTCCATATTTTATCGTTTACATTTCATGCTTTATACTGTTATAAAATTCAGCAATGCAGCATGTAAAGCAATTTCACCAAATTTTTTGGCACCCTATATATATAGTGTATATAGTATATAGTGCATGTGTAAATGCATTTATATTTACGTTTACGTAACAAGGACAAAGTGTACTACCGCAAGGTGCAAAAATTATACTGACCGGGACAATGCGCCAGTATTGCAGACTAATTAGAGCGACTGCACACCGCTCGCGCGCAATGTTTTATTCAGCGCAACGAATAGAGCAGATGATATGACCCTTCGTGAATATTTGTGAATGAATATTGCAATGCGAACTTAATTCGAATGTAACATTCCTGGCACTCTTCCTGACACGACGACAAAAGGTCTGAAACGAACTGATGAGGGTCGAGAAACACAGAGGAGGTACCGAACAAAAAAATAAAACAATAATCATGCAACGACGAGCCGACAAAGGTTAAAAAAAAAAATAATGATCTTGAATTTTACTTGAAAAAGTGATTTATTAGTAATATCTAGGAATATTCAACTTGACGATAATGACGTAGACTGGATACAAATCGCATGACGTTTTTTTATGTTTATTTATAAATAAAAGTTCCTAGCTACCGGACGTATGTATGTTTTCTCAACATTTCAACTGGTATTCTTCATTTCAAAGTTACGACTATTTTAGAACGTTACCAACTTTATCACGAAAAGTTACTAGATCAAAAAATATAGGTGGTAATATGTCATCCGTATGTTACTAAACTTATCGTTCGAACTGTCGCATTTTTGTAAGGATCGAATTCGTTCGTTGATTTTCGTATAATTTTTACACCGGTTTCAGTAATTTTAATCGGTTCTAGTAACCTTTGCCAACCTCCGAACAAAATGTTACTGCATTTTTACTTTATTACATAACTACTTCCTATTTCAAATTTTGTCTTGTTATTTGACTTTCAGAGGCATATATCCAATCTCTACTCGATGTAGATTTCATCAACAGTCTTGCCAACATTTATACAAACAATAAAAAATTACTAAACCATACTTTAATTTTACTAGATTACTTAAATTACTTAAATTTACTAGAATTACTTTAATTACTAGAATAAATAATGCACCGCATTATTCTGGCGTGTTGCGTCTAATTCGACAAAACTATTTGAAGCGTTACCAACTTGCGAAGAAAAAAAAACTACGCGTTTACGGCGTGACTTATATATAATATACGATGTGATGCATTAAGCAATTGGGAGAGACAAATTGTCTCTTAGCGTAATCATCGTTGGAAAGTTTTCTACCTACGAACAACACCGTCAATTTTTCCCTAACTAACATCGACTACATATTCTTTTTTTCGTATACATTCTTGTAACCTGTTTCCATCTCTTTCCGTCGCTCTTTATCACTTTTTTCATTTTTCTTCTCCGCCTACTCCCTCAATCTCCGTCTCTCTACCGTCGCCTCTTCTCTACTCCTTCATTTTTCTTTTCTTCTCTCTTAATCTTTCTCTCTCTCTCTTCCTCTCATTTCCTCCTCTCTCCATTTCGTCTTCGTCTCTTATGTCTCGTGATATTCCGGCGAGAAAACGTTGGGCGAACAATGCATGCAGGTATTCCAGCGATGTTTCCAGGTAATGGCCGTCGCTAAGGTACACAAGGAAAAGAAGAGAAAGAAAGAAAGAGTATATATATATATATATATATGTGTGTGTGTGTGTGTATATACGCATAAGAGGACCTGTAAAAATCAAATTACTATCTCTTTCGCGGCGTGTCCCCGAGACGATAGCCGAAGGTCGTGGTCGTACATATAGTCGAAAGCAAAGGTCTCTCGCGCCCTTTCTTGGCGATTCGATTAAACCGACAGCCGAGAGAAGACGAGATGAAGAAACAACAACAATAAAGCTGGCAAAGTTCAACCGTGAGTCGAAATCGAAATGCGACCTTTCTCGGCGTCGTTAGCAGCGGCGGCGGCGACTCGTCTCCTTATTGCAGACTCTTTTGCGGCTGATTGAATTAAATATTTGCCTCGTTCATTATACTCATCACGTTTATTCGGTATAAGGGATAAAGGTATATATACGCCGTGTAATATAATGATAACGCGGTGAAACCCCGAACGCGATGCCCCGTTGAGCGCCCTCTCACCATTCGTCGGCGTAATTATATCTTTGGCCCGTAATATTTATTTTTGCCAAAGAGAGAAAGAGCGAGAGAGAATAAGATTTGGTTTGAAATTTTGTTTGTCGTTTCGCGTCTGTATTGTTTTATCACCTGATTGTAAAGTTCGTTTTTTATACAAAAAGAGTTCATAAAAACCTTTGTCGCCGACAAAAGATATTTGTATTTCAATCGACGAGAAAATGCCAATTCGGATTTAATTTGGTTTTAATGGAATGTATATTCAATGGCATTCGGCGCTGTTGGAAACGGCGCTTAAAGTCCTCTAACCTTTCAAACGACCATAGAGAATATACGTCGAAGATGTTGTACCATTACGATTGTAAGCCATTGAATATGAAAACATGTATACACATATTTAATTTTGATTTAGAACGTAGAATACATTCAATGTGTCTAAAAGTGAAAAATTGCTTCAAATAAAGAAAACCAAGTTGTTTACGAACGATGACCTTGAAGGCGCTGCTCACGGGAGCGACGGTTATCTGTGTCTATGAAGTATCGCGCTTCTTCTCGCTGATTTTATAACGCAAGAAGTTATTTATTGTTAATAAGAAGTTAAAATATTACGATAACAGGTAGTCGTTAACCGAAGGATTTTCAATTTAAAAAAAATTATTTATACAGATTTTTTATTAAAGCAAAGAAAACGAAAAATTAAAAAAAAATTTTCGTTCAAACCGTCGCCATGTTTTGTTTCGTTTTAATTGCGACAAATTCTTTCAGCGACTAAACGATGTAATAAAAAAAACAAACAGAATCGATAAATGTACTTAACATGAGAAAGAACCGAATGAAAAGTTATTTATTATGTTTGACTTTGTTTACTATAGTATAAAGAATAATATACGCCGAAACTTCCTTTGTATCTCTTTAAACAGCAAGGCATTGGGACTGTATATAAATAAAAATCTAAATGACGTAACGTTTCTCGTAATACATCAGAAAATTAACATATGAATGCTTATTTCCACGTTAAATTCAGTATAATATACAGTGTCGTTCATTCAGTGGCATTTAAAATAATTCAAATAGTAGAATTGAGAAAACCTATAAATGTACAAAAAAAAAAAAAAAAAAAAAACAAAAAAAGAAAAAGAAAACCAAAGACCAAAAAAAAAAAAAAAAAAAGAAAAAAAAAAAAAAAAAAAAAAAAAAAAAAAAAAAAAAAAAAAAAAATATTAATGAAGTGGAAGTGAACAATTGATTGAAAAAATAAATCGCAATAGTAAAAAAAAAATCGTAGAAAATAAAGGATTTGAAAAAAATAATCGAGGATTAAGAACGACCTAAAGAATTTTTGAAGATCCTAAATATGAAATGACAATTGAAAATTTTGAGAATTGAAACAAATTTTAAGGAATTGAAAATTTCGAAAAAATGAAAATAAAAACCAATACGAATTAAATTCGAAGAATTCAAAGAATTTGATGTAATTGGAGGATTTCGAAAAAATCAATATAAACAAAACTATTTAAAATAAAAATTGAACGACATGAAGTAATTATTATTAAAAGAGAAAGTCTTGATAATATAATCGTCTACAAAGTAACAAATGTAAAAGTAGTTACGACAGATGTCTTTTCAACAAGTCATTCCGATTTGTAACGGAATACTCTGACCTGAACTTCTCAAACAAGTTTACAAATATATAAAAAAAAAAAAAAAAAACATAAACAGCATCACCGAAAGTTTTGCGTGTTAGTACTTTATTTAATTGTCCACTTCCAAGTACATATCGTGTTTCTTCGGACACTTTACGTAAGTCAAAAGTCCACTTTGTCATTCCCGTAACTTTAACAATTCCACGCACTGTTTTCGTTCGATTGCTACATGCATCTCATAATGCTCGAATACATTCGAATGTGTTCCAATGCCTTTTAATAATCCAGGTACAACATATCAATAAATTTCATTCTGTTTTTCGACGCATTGGAATTTTTACCCAAAATCAATCAATTCTTGGATTAATATGAATTGAAAAGGATAGAATTTATAATTCATCGACATTAATTTCGGATTCACATGTACAATTCAATACATTTGAATTGACCTCATATATTTTTCGTCTCACGAAATGCCAGAAAAATTCGGAGAATTGCAATATTCGATAAATTTTCAAGAATAACATTTATTCGTTCCGACGAATTCCGCGGGACTAATTCAACGAAATTGAAAATACGAATATTTCGATGAATTCCATATAAAGATGCGAAATCGACGAATTTAACGAATTCGATGGAATTGAGGGAGAACGCGGATCGCGATTTCGCGTAATTCTGGGATTTGTTGCGAATTTCCAAGGAATCGAAGAACCGAGTTCAACATTATGGATTTCTGCTAATCGACGCGGAATTTACAGAATACGAAGGAATTGAAATTCGTAGAATTCGAGGGGAATCGAATATAATTTATGGAATTTTACGAATTGAAGTATTCTACAATATTCTCAACAGGGATGAATGGACCTGTCAGTTTATAAAACAATGTCAATTCGATAGTGCTTTATTTACAAAAAAAAAAAATAAAAAGAATTCATCATATGCGTCAACGAGAAAAGAATGTAAAAAATCCTCGAATTCCATTACCGGAATTGCGTTCTCCCGGCGTATTACCGGGACGTAAAAAGGTTCCGTTCGTAACGCGGAACCCCGCCGTGATTCGCGGCTCGTACATGTTCGCGTAAATTACGCAATTTGCGAACTTGTTCGCGGAGTGAGTCCCTTACCCGAGAATCCGCGGAATGATATTTTCAACCGAATTAAGATTGCACGCTCGTGGAGAATGAAGAGAGTACAATTCCGTTGTGGGCGTGCTTCGATAAAGTAGTGAGGTGGCAGGTGGGGGGGTGGGCTGCAGAGGGTCGTCACTTGAGAAGTCTATTTCTAAACCCAGGATGAGGAGGAGCGTGATAAAAAAGAAGCGTGGCGACGGAAGAGAACGAGAAACGAGACACGCTATCTGGAAATTGCGTTCACTCGAGATGCCTGATGCTGCGCGCATATCATTACTCTCCCTCTCTCACTCTCACAGTCTGTCACTTCACTCGGTTCCCCCTCTACGAAAATTCCCCCGACAGGCTCCATTATTGTTATCGCGAATCTAAAAAAGAAAATGACTTTCCCAGATGCACCGACCGACTACTACCGAAATCATATCCTGCCAATGAGTCCGAGGTAAAGAAGAAGGAGCCCTGACGCATTCACGCTCCGATATTAAATTCGTGGTTAAATTTCAAGGCGGGGGCGTTTCGCCTCGTCCGCCGCGTCTGCTCACCACCAAGTGAATGAACTTGATTCGTTTAGTGGGCGCGCGCTCTTGTCATTTCGATAAACTCGAAAGCTCTCGAAGCCCTGGGACTTTTATTCCATTCACTTTCCGCAGTTCTTTATCCGAAAAGTCTTTAATTCCCACATTTCTTCGAACTCTAAATTCGTATTTGACTGATTATTCAAAAGAAAAAAGAAAAAAGAAAGAAAACGTTATCATCCAAGGAGCATAAAATAATGTGTTTTTATGAGATGAAGAATTCGAGACAACGGGGAATTAAACAGAAATATATTATAGATGGACATGTAGAATTGAATAAAATCGAAAAATTCGAAACACTTATTGCTAAGAATTGAAGAGTTGAATGAATTCGTCGGAGTCGAAGGAATTGACGAATTCGGTAAATATGACGAAATTTGACATGATCGAAGAATTAGCATATTCGACAACTTCTAAAGAAGTGAAATAATTCGCGAGAAACGAAAGATTCGATGGATTCAAAGGAATCGTATATATTCCAGCGAATACTATGGAATTGAAGAATTCGACAAATTCGGAGAAATTTAAGAATACAAACAATTCCAAGAAATTGAAGAATTCGACAAATTCGAAACACTTACAAGAATTGAGGAGTCTGACGAATTAAAATCAATTCGAATAATTCGGAAAAAAATTGAAGAATTCCATTGATTTAATGAATTCGTCGACGTCGAAAGAATTGACGAATTCGGTAAATTTTGAAGAAACCGAATAATTATGACAGTGAAACTAGCACCGTAAAGTAGCACCGTAAAGTCTCCGCGCCAGGGAAGAATAGCGCATGGGCGCACCGGGGGCCCTATAGCAAAAAATTC
>JAPYZR010002284.1:0-34818 GCA_030522945.1 Trichopria nigra
AAAATTCTGAAAATTGGTTAAGATAGGCGTATTTTGGTCCGGGTTGATTTTTGAAGGCGCCCTTGGTGGTGTAACGTCCACTGACAACATTTTTCATCTGAAAAAAAAAAAACAAAAATTTTTTTTTCAAACTTTAATGCAATACGCATCGTGTAGCATACGGAATTTGAAACAAAATTTTTTTCGATAAATGGGAGCAGTTTGAAAATTTTGTGTTGTTTTTAGCCCTGAATTTGTTATTTAAAACATTCATAAAAGTTGTAAAACTTATTATATCAAAAAATGCTACACGATAGATAATATCGTAAAGAAGATACCATATAAATTTCAAAGTAATCGGTAGGATAGTTTCCGAGATAATCGTGACACCGTTTCAAAAAATACAGTTTCGAGTAAAACGAAAAATAAAATAAAATTGTATTAAAACCTTAAAAATCGATTTTTTTTTGTTTGTTTTACCTTTTTAGTCTGCAATTCCAGGGCCATACACGACTCCTTCAATGGCAGCAGTAATGTCCGCTGACTCTTCTTGAGCAGCTCTTCTTAGTTGTCGGGCATTTTTTGTGGCTTCTTGGGCTCGGAAATCGGCGATAGTTATGCGAACCTTGTCTTGTTCTTCGCACATTCGTTGCGCGTTCGGTCCTATTTTTAAATTTAACTGTTACATGATTAATAAAACATTTTTGTAACCATCGTTGAATACGCTGCATGCAATATACGTTGCAATTTCGACGATTTTTGCACCGCTGGAAGTAACTTTTGGAGCCATTGACCAAATAACTGAATTCACGCTCTCATTGTTGTTCTGCGTGAATCCACCTAAACAACGCTCCAACAAATCATCATTGCTGAAGGTTTCGTAAATTGGTGTAATTTCATGAACGTCAGTTGAAAGAGGAGATGCATGGTTGTAATTTTTCAAAGATTAAGATTTTTCAAAGGTCGGCGAGACGCGCGGGCGAAGCGGCAGTGACTACCTGCGACCCTCTGTCCGAAATCCGCTCGGTCACGCTGCCACTGTAAGGCGCATAACTTTCTCTATATTTGAAATATTTTTACCGGTTCAATCTTAAAATGTTCCTGACATTTCAGGCTTCAAAATAATGCAAAAAAAAATTCATTTTTTCAAAATTTCAGAATTTGTATTGCAGTAATCAATGTCATCATAAGTGATATAATTTCTATGGAGACGTGCGCCTTGAATGAGGTAATAAGTGGCAAGTAACCACAATATGAGACAACAATCAATTATATTGAGAACAAACAAACTTTCATTCTTTATTTTGCGACTACGATTTTTTCGTGACAAATAAAATGGCCAAAAAACATTCGATGCTGCAATGTCATGTTCTTTAATTTTTTTAATCGTCAAAGTTATTATGGAGTAATGGCATATTAAAAATTGGTCATTAACAGTTTTTGGACTGTCCGAGTTCGTGCCGGCCGCCTCTGCGTTTCCAAGATCTCGAGATTCGAACTCGTGGTTCCCGCGGTGCACCTGCTGGCAGCGCCCTTGCATATAAACGGTCTCGCCGACGTTGATGAAAGAGCGTTATTTTATTTATTATTATTTTAGCATGCAACGATAGGTCAAAACTATTATTTCTTGATTATCTCAAAATTAAAGAGTGCTCATCATAAATACGAAAAAGACGCATTAATGACGAGCATTCGATGAGCAATCGATTCATCTATTATAATAATAAGTCCCAAAAGTCGGGTGCTCATCACTTCACTACGGGGGTTATTTTAAACCATTTTTTTTTAAATTCGGGCTATGATGGATATATATATCAAAATTTTCTTCTTTCTTTATTTTCAATATTTCTCATTCAATTTCCGATATGCGTAGAATTACGGTCGATCTCAGAGTCCGCAAATGGTGAAATAAAATAAGGTTCAACAATTTTAAATTTGCGCTTTTATACTTATTTATATTGGTTACGTCGGTAACCGCTCTGTACTTTAGGGTTCATATCTTGGATAAAAACCTGTTCTCGCCTGCGTACATATAATTCATCGATATCAAGAATTACATACTTTGCGATTACGGCAAAGATTGTCAGTACATAATTAAAACATAACCTAAAAACATGAATCAAAATTGTAATTTATCACTTTTGCTATTATATATATATACATACCACAAGTCGTGCAGATCAACAAACGAATCGAAATTATTACTGTAGATCCTACTGATGCCCTCCTTTTTAATCCCCCCTTCGCAGACTTTGGAATACAATTCCATTAGAATTCCAAAATGCTGCTTTCGGCGTATATTCAAAAATTGTTTGTTAAATCTTCAGTCTTGATAATATATATAGTTAATGATTAATATATATACATAGGTATATAGTAAAGTTTTTATTAAATGCTGTATATTTAATTTTTCTTTCTCGTTTTTTTTTTCTCTCTTTGTATATATATATAATTTTTAAATGGTATTTTTGTAAAATATAAATAAAATAAATGCATAGCCCGTCGACCGCGGGGAAATTTATACGTCACGCCTGTCGTATTATTGTCGTATATTTCTCTCTTCTCCGGAAGTGACGGGTCCACGACCGTGTCCACGTATCTCCTGCATACCGCGAACGTCGCGCCGTCTATAGGAACGACTCGTCATTGTCAGGAATTTCACATCTATAAGTCACCAAATATATAACAGTACATTGCCTCTGCGCTGTCGCTGTGTCTTAAACGATTGTAAGTAAAATATTTCAAATAATAACTGCAATAATGCTATTCTTTTTCGAATTTCGCAAGGCTTAATGTTCCTCGGAATATTGCGCGTTTAAATACGATGCTAAAGGAAAGAAATTCATCGCGATAATCGCTTTAAAAACGCTTGGTCCGTGACAATCTGTTGGTACCTGTGGTCACTAATTCTTCGAGTTCGATTTAAAAGTCATGCAATTGCGCAATTTACGCAAATCGAACGTTTACTTGAAGACCGAGGTTACTTAAAAAGTAATTTACCATTGACGTGTCATAATCACCTCATAAATTGTAAAATAAGAAGCGATGAATTTCGGATCTTAGGTTAACCTCTTCATTCCATATGTCAATTTAGAATTTCTTCTTTTTTGGGACTTTACAGTGTGACAATAATTCTCACAGAGAAATGGATCAAATCAAGAAAGTCGTAGAACCAGGCAGGCAGTTCGCCAAAGACAGCTTTCGCCTCGTCAAACGATGCACAAAGCCTGATCGTAAAGGTTTGTAGACTGCCTTATTTCGAATCTTATTCGTGTTTTGATGTGTTATATGATTTTTAGAACAATTGACTTTTTAAAAAAGATCTATAATTCATTAATAAATGTGCATGAAATTTATACTTACCATTAATCTTTGAGCAGCTGCTGATCCTAACGTTTAATATTTCTTTTGCAGAGTTCCAAAAAATCGCTATCGCAACAGCGATTGGATTCTGCATAATGGGATTTATAGGATTCTTCGTTAAACTAATTCACATTCCAATTAACAACATCATTGTGTAAGTTGGCTATTTAATAATTTTATGTTTCGGTAATCAAAGAAAATCGATCTGGAAAGTTAATCTTTCTTTATTTTTCTTATAACTTTGACATATTGTGAATTTTAACTTCGGTCAAGTTTTTACATTTACGTTTGGAGCTTACTATCCTTACGTTTCTCCTTTGTTATGATTGGTAAGAGGAGTCATGCACGGATGTAGACGTTACTTATAATTCGATCAAATTCAATAAATATTGCCCTATGATGATAAAGCGCAAGAGAAGAGAGGCAAAGCGTTGTACATTGGATTTACTTGGTCCTACAAAACATTGCATCTGTTATCGGTTTGATTTGGAAATTGAGATTTATGTCACGGTTTTTAATCGGGCTTTTATAATGATAAAATGTTTCACAGAACTAGAAATTCAATGTCTTCACTTTAGCAGTGGCTCTAATGATAAATGATTATGAGATCTGAGGGCACGAAAATATTAACGTATTTAGTTTTTTAAACAAAACGACTTTATTGGTTCAATTTTCGATTTGGCTCCATGTAAAAATGGCTAATATGATTTGTTACTATTGAAAATACACATTAACCGTAGGTTTAGACAATAAGAATCATATAGGTTATGTTGTAAAATCATACTAAATCCTTTTTTACAATACGGCTAAGGGTCAGCTCACAGAGCTCACAGATAATGTTTCAGTATTAGTTGAATACGTAGCAATGGGTCAGAAAAAATAACGTAATGACAAACCTTCATTGCCCTGCAATTGCAACGTAAGATATTAAAGCATTGCCTGTGCTAAAACCTGAAGGGTAAACGACATTTTAAAGGGTTGATGACAAATGTTCGAATGACCTATGCAATCTAATCAAACGCCTATTTAATCTAATGTCAAACGTTCGAGCGCTTACTTGCTCAGTGTGCGTTTTTGATCCGTTCAAACAAACATTTGTCATATACACATTTCAACATTCATTTTTTTAATTGAGTTATTCAAAACAGTAATTAAAAAATTTTTTATCGTATGTAAACTTAAGTTTACATACGATTTGAAGAAAAATTTTAGACTATAATACGCGAATTAAACAATTATTATTATGTAATATTTAAACTGAGTCTTTTATCGATTCTTTTAACAAACCTTTTTCTTTTTTGCAGAGGATCGTAAAGCAGAGAATGGTAGACTTGACTGTATTTAATATTAAGGATTTAATAAAATCAATTCCGTCATTACCACCCTCTCCGTTTCATCCTCGCCTTTGTTGTATGTATTAGATTTATTTACACAATGAAATTATATTATATTTCCTCACGCCGTAGATGTTATAAGAACCGGGTGTGTGCATAATATTGAAATTTGTAATAAAAGAATTTAATGAAAATCGTGTGACTTGTTCGTTTTATTAAAATGTTTTAAGTGATAGACTATTATCATCGGAAACTTGTTCAAGCACAAGTGAAGTTTAAGTGGTTTATGTATGTAATTAGACCTTAGAAAAAAGATTGTGTTTATTATATCCCATGATTTACACATACGATTCGATAATGACTCATAACTGTACAAATTCCTAACATACCTTTCCTAACATCATTACGAGTTAATGAAAAAATTGTATAACATAGTCCATTATAGACCATACAAATAAGTAACATGACGTATTTTATAATCATTATCATTTCATTCTTTTACGTTCGATTTTAGTCAGTAAAAACCAAAATGTTAGTTAATTTGTCGAGAAAAATTGAATTAATTTTTTTTATGTTGATGCGTTTAAATTCTTTGTAAAGTAAGAACATAATAAAACATGTTTGTGCAGAAAAGTGATTTGTAGACTGTGTCCGTATAAGTACTGTCATACTCGATTAGTTAATCATGAATCGTATTAATACCTACCGATTGCATTTCCAAGGTAATATGTGACCTTCTAAAATTAGTAAATATTTTGTTATGTATTATAAAATGTACACAAGGAATATACGACATTCGATTGTTCGGTAAGCTTTTTATTTCTTTTCTCACAGAGAATATGCTCTCGAGTCTCTTCAGAAGCCATCGAATCGAAGACAGGTAGAAATAGCACGACAAAATATCGAACAATCATTTGCATCGAGTTCGTTTGTCATACGAGAAAAATTGACTCTTACTATCGATTCGTCTACTGCGATATAATTAAATACAGTACAATGTGCTTATACAATATTTACAAAAGCGCTCACCGATGTCGCAATGGTGTCAAAATTGCTTTTCTAGCTGCTCGAACAATATCGAACGAAAATGTCGCAATTGGTAATTGAATATAGCACAGCTTACAGTTTCGGTGTTTGTTTCGGACGCTTCCAACAGGTCTATTAAATTTTACGCGCCATTTTTTACGTTCGTACAATATTTTCAGCACTTCTTACGATAAATGTACTCTCTTTATACATTACAGAAATACATAAACTGAATTTTCGAGTTGCTGCATTCTAATTGTCCAAAGCTAGGTGGGTTTGCGGATATGCAGACGAGATTTGTAATAAAATAGCATTCCGAAGAAGCGATGCAATAGAATCATCGACTTGGATTTACTCGTACGCCATAGGGAAATCATTATCAATTTCAATACTGCTGACACTTTTTTAAGGTACCGCGGCACTGGCATCGTACATTTTCTACGATTTCAGCAGACTGTACAGGTAGAAGCAGCGAAGCGTAATGTCAGTTTCATTTCTGATTTGAATTATAATTCGTATAAAAATCTAAATGAACTTTCATGTAGTTCTTGAATGCCTGACTGCAGTTTGATTTTGATAAAGAATTACAAAGTGACTTATTAGTACAATGTTATCGCATTAAATTGTACTACAATTTTTCGGTACATCTTTCAACCATGTAATTCAGGGCTTAATTCGTCAGTAATTTTACTGATGCTCGTTAAAAAATCTGAACTTGAATCAGAAATCATTGATATTTCTTGTTTTAATTGAAGCTTCGAATTGGATTGTATTGAGTAATTCACATTTTCCATAAAAATATAGACGCGAAAATTTTTCACGCAATGTCTTAACTACCTGATTGCGCACTTCCTTAGTTGAGTTTACGAATAATACGCATCGTATACTAACATTAACGCCGTTCTTCCCATTTGTGATTGTAAAATTTGATTTTTAATTAATACATACACGAAAGAGAATTGAAATTTAAAATGTTACGCTTATTTGACATTACAACCGTGATACTGATATCGGTAATGCTTTCGTAATGAATTCCAGTTCTCTTTCGTTCGACTTGAATTGCAGAAACTTGTTGGTGCTTGGTCCAGCAGCAAAGTTCGCGAAAGCGTCGAGACTTCTTTGCAGCGTATTTGAAATTCATGAAACAACACTTCGCTAACCGAGTACATACACAAGATACACAATAAGGATTTCTAACTTAACCTAAATAGATCAAAACTAATCGCTAATTAGTATCTACCGATCACACGATTTACTGGTACAGGTAGTGCATATTTATAATTACAAATCCGTCGAGCAATCGGTAGTTAGTTAACTTGTATATCGATCGCGTTCAAGTCAAACAGAGAACTGCCTACTTGATCAAATGGAACGTCTCTCAGCAGCTGGAGGAAGCTATTCGCACCTCGGAGCTCCCTAGAGTGGGGAGAACAGGAAAAAAAGGTTACACGATCGAGAATACGTGAAACGATGGAAGGCACGGGGTAGGATATTGAAGGGGTAAAGGATGATGAACTATCGATCATCAGACAGCCAGTCACTGGCGGCCCATCCTGGCAGTGGAGTCTCGTATTCCCAACCGGGACCGCTGTAGCGCCAGGCATGAAGGTACATAACGAGGTCCGAAGGCTTGGGATCGCGATATTTCACTTTGCACTCATAACAGTGCGGGTCTGTTGTCACCTTGTCGTTAGAGAACAACGAGTCTGGCGGTTCGGAGCCGGTCTGTGTGCCGACTGTCACTTTCAGGGATTGCTGTGGAGCCTGTTCCTCTTCGGATAGACTCGGCGTCGATGAAGGAGAACCCTCCTTGTCGCTAAGAGTTGATACTCGATCCTCCAGATCAAGTTTTGGCTTGAAAAGACTCATTTCCGAGTCTCCGTCAATGCCCAGCCAGTTCTCTGCATTGTGGATACTAATGAGATCGTTCACGAGCTGCTCGTCACTTTTACCGATGTTACCACCCTTGCCTTTCTGAGGTCCGAATACAACGTGATTGTACAGTGGGTCATTGACGACTGGATAACCGAGGTATTGGAGGTGCACTCGAATCTGGTGCATTCGACCGGTTTTCGGTTTGCACAAAACCACAGAAGACTTGCCATTGTAGCTGAGCCGCTTGAATTTCGTAATGCAGTCTTTGCCCTTCTCAGAGACCTTACAGACTCCGATTTTGTAGGAGACTACTTCGATGGGTTCAGTACAAACGATCTCGTCATCTGGAAACTCGCCCTCCACACGACAGACGTACTGCTTCTGTACCTGCAAGTGAACATTTTTTAAATGAATGTTTTATTCATAATTTCACCTTGTTGTAAAAAACGATACATTATAATCTATAGATTTTTTTATGTAAAATGACTCAATAAATAAAATAAAATCTAAATGAATCCAGCAAATTATAAATTGTCTCGTCGTTTCATTCCAGATCTCTCATGCACATAGATATATATTCTGAAGCGATAAATAACGTCAATTCTTTAAAGGGGCATCATTATATATTCTTTAAAGTAGAATCTTTATCGACGCAACTTATGGAAAGTAAAAAATGTCTTCTTTCATTCTTCTATTTTATTTGCATTCTGGTACTTTAATTTCACACGATAAATCCCAAAGAAATGCCAGTGATATCTGTGTGAGAAATTTCTCATTTAATTTTTTACCGATTTCATTGGTATTCGTAAGGATTTTGTCAACATTTGATCTCTGATAGTCTAATTTTATACAATAAATACAATTAAAAAAAAAAAACATTTGAAGATTTTTTTTGTCTTTGGTACTGCAATTCTAAACAGTACGCGTATGATCCCTCAAAAAATACTAGTGAAATCAGTCGAAAATCTAACAAGTTTTGCACTTTTTTACTTTCGAGGTTATGTCGGTAACTGTTCTACCCGCAATTCTCACGTTAGGAATTGACGTTATCGACGCGATCGCTTCAGATTCCTCCGTTACCGATCGAATTTCTCTAATGGCCATAACTGTCGAATGTATACAATGTATACAAAAATCAAAACAAATACATTTTTAGAACGCGTTTTGTGAAATCTCAACAGGTAAGATCTTCCCAGAAATTCAGATATTTATATGTAAATGAACGAAAGGCACTTAGAGACGATTTCAAATAGCTGCGATTCCATCTATATATACAAATTTAGCGATTCAATCGTCAGAATGGAATTTAAGGGAGCTATATACATATATATATATAAAATTGCCTCTCACCTGTCGATTTCGAATTTGATGCTCCATTTGCCTCGCCTTTTTCGGCGTCCTGCCGAATAATAAAATTCCACTAGTCAGCCTGTCGAGCCTATGGATCGTCCGCAGATTTTTCAGGTTGTATTCCTTAGCGAGGATAAACACCACCGTGTTGTGTCGGTAACGACCGCACGGATGTACCTGCAATATTAATGACAACGTTAATCCATTATTCATTATAGTTTCAATGCGAATTTATATGCGGGTTGACGATGGATGAACATTTGAATTACCCAAACATGCATGTATGTGGAAGTAGTTATGTTTAAATCACTATTTTAGGATGAGACGAGTCATTTTGTTCGTCTTTTGTTCGTGACTTTTTAAAATACTATTTTTTTTTTATTATTTTTTTTAATTGTTGTGTTGATATGCATTTAATGAATTGTATTATGTGTTTTTTCGCACTTTAATCGTTTCATTGTACTTCATTTTTGTTTTATATTGCGATTGAAGTTGTTTGAGAAGAATATTCACCCATTAAGGTGGTTCTAAAGTAGAACAGTTACCGACCGAGCTTTCCAACAATAAAAGTATAAATAAAAAGTGATTGAAACATTTTTTCAAAATTTGGGCTTTTATCCGAAATAATTTTTTTTTTTTGTTGCTGGTAGGAGAAAATAATTTATTTCGGATAATCCACCTTTAAATTCGAACCAATGTCACCGACATTTTTTTGAAGATTGTATATGTTATGTAGAATCACCCTTCCAAAGCCCGAATTTTGAAAAAATGTTTCAATCCTTTTTTATTTATACTTTTCCTGTTTTGAGGTATGGCACATGTCGACAATTTATACAAAATTAATACGTGTACGATTTAAATTTTGACGTATTGAATATACACACACATGCATATTTGATTAGACAAGTGTATCAAGTGTATAAAGATGTAAGGGCGGAAATAAGGACATTTATGATATATAACGAATTGAAACGAATTAAGAAATATCAGTTTATATATATAATATATAATAATAAAATGCATTCCTTAATTATTTCCTTATAGACAGATGGCGCTATAAACGTTCTTTAATATGATTTCGTTTCTTTATACGTTTCAATTCTATCAGTTAAGCCATTATGGTACGAGTTAAATCGTATTTCTTCAGATTGATGATTGCACTAAGTTTAACGCCATCTATCTATATACACAAATAATCGGAACGCATTACTTCGAGATGCATCGAATTCAGTTAGGTGTAAAAATACTCCGAATGTATTGAACCGGATTAGAATGAAAAGGAATGGTCAATTTATATTCGGTTTGGGAAAGAAAACGAATAAAAAAACTGCCATTTCTTAATTCGTTATGATTCGTTCTCATTTGCTGGGATATATACATATAGGCGAAACATGCAGCTTGGACTTGACTTTTCAACGTATATGTTTTTATATTGTTATATATATTATTTTTTAACAAAATTACTTATTAGCCAGACTTTTTTTAAATTGTTTTATGCAGAAGTACATCATATATATATATATTGTGGGGATAAAAAGAACGTATGTACAACTACTTCTGAGTACATTTTGGATTTGTCAGCTTCCCCAGAATTATCCAGCATAATAATCCACTATTCTTATGCAGGGATACTCTTTCGCATGCATATATTATTACTTATATATTAAACTAATATTAAGAAAAAAAGATATAATAAAATAAATTTGGACGTTCGTGTATGTAATAAAGATATAGATTGAAAGAAGAATTGCAACCTATAACCTCACTCGCTAAATGTCTAACGTTTTTGAAACGTTTTATGTCTGCGACGTTTAAGTTGCATATATACTTACTTCGACGTTTATGCAACGTTTCTGAAACGTTTCAAAAACGTTACAATAGACATTTGGTGCCGGTTGGACTATATATACATAACGCTGGACCCCTGAGAGAGTTCAAATGTATACCTTGAGATATATATCCCAGACAGCAATGGTAAAATAGAGGACGCAATGTGGTAAAAAAGAGATCCGAAATCGGCGCATAAGAGGACTTAAAGAGTACTTTATGACCACATTGCGTCCTCTTTTTTACCATTGCTGTCTGGGATATAATCGTATATATAATATAATAATATATATATTATCAAATATATATTATCAAACCGGCGATAAGTTCGGAAATTGTAAAAATGGCGTAAACAGGAAGGATGGATTCTTATATGTATACGAAGGAGTTGTGACTCCTGCGAAAGCATGGAACACGTTTACTGTCTCGAAATAAATTTTGCGAGCCTCCCAGTTGGGCAAAGAAGATTTAATAGCGACGCTGTAAGTGCGTAAATTTCCCATTGATTTATGAACCTGCGCGATATACAAAGCACCCCTTGAATATGACTGCGATATTTGTTCGAAATTAATAAATTGCGAATACATAAGCTTAGCAGATTTTATGCGTCGAGAGTAAGTATATATCTATAGTTGGTCCGTTCCATTTGGACGATGAAATATATAATTTAATAACGCCCGGCATCATAGCAATTAAATCCATTATATATATATATATATATATATATATATATATATATATATATATATATACTGTGTATATATGCTGTTTATATATTTGTGCGAAATGTTCTTTAATTATTTTGATATTTCGGTAAAATTCGGTATTCTGGTAAATAGATATATATATATATATATATATATATATATATGCGTGTGTGACTGTGTGTGTGCGTGTAATGTCACCGATTTAATAAAGCCTAATTAAATTATATATATACGTGTTGGATTTATTGTAATGCATTCTTAATTAATTGTGGCGCTACAATTAAATACCCTTTTGTTTCAATTGGGTATATGAAGTAAGTAATAAGATTTTCGTAAATGTACAACATTTATACTTTGTGACGCGAACAATCGTATCAGCATTTTTAACTGATAAATAAACAATCGTTCTTTTTTTTTCGTCGCCATTTTCTCGTGATAAGAATATCGCGATTCGTGAATATTAATCAATTAAGTCCTAATAAACGGACGATTTTAACTTTCTTTTTTTTTTGCAGTTTTCGACTGCCATTTCTGATACGATTTGTCATTACTTTCTGACTTTATTGTTTTTAAAATAAACAACAATACGTTGTTTTATAATTTATAAACGAAAAAAAAAAAAAAAACGATACGTTGGATTATTTAAGAAACAATTAAATGTTTTCACCAAACAAAATTCTATTTGATCATTCGTATGCGAAGTGCAAGCGAAACGCAAACGTAAAAAAACGCACGGGCGAAAAATAAATTAATTTCAAAATGGCGGCGCCTAATACGGACAGGCTTCGAGACGAAAATTTTATCGTCATTTTCGATCGTTCACGTACGACGACATCGCAATGAGAATTTTCTTCCGAAAATACGTCGTATGATCGCGAGTCCCCTGTCAGATTTCCGAAATTCAAAATGGAGGATCAAATATGGCGGATGAACATTTTCGATTTTTGCGCAAAATTTGTATAGGCGAATTTTTGGGGTCGCTGATCGCGAATCCGACGTTAAATTTACGATATTCAAAATGGCGGATCCAGTATTCCTGTCGACGAATAATGACACGCGATTTCTAAAATGCATATATACGTATATTACATTTTTCTCTCGTTAGATCGCAAAAATTCCCTCGTTACGACCCTTAAACGATATGACCTGCCGAAGTAACTTCGTAAATTGTATATTTAACTTACGGATTTGCACGAAAACGAAACTAATGAATGTTTTATATGCGACTTTAAATATTCGTATACGACATTTGCTAATTACCGGGAGCTTCGCGTAAAGTACGACTATTTTCGATACACGAATGTCAAACTTTTCGAGTATTTCATAATATTATGAACGCAAGAACGGACTGGCAGATAAATTTTGATGACAACCAGATATGTATATGTATATATATGATCTCTACTACATAAGTCGTTTTACGAGTTTATTTCTTCGGGACTGAATTCAGCGAGTCGTTCGAGCTAAAACAAGCAAATTACCCGCGAATTGGAACTTTTCTGCGTTTTATTCGTCGTGCGACGATTCAAAAGTTTGCGATCACTATAAAATTTCAAAGCCTATTAACTGTTAATTGTCTCTCAAATTACGAAAACTATATTTAACGAAGGCATTAATCACCTCATTATAAAAAAGACCGTTGCTTATATACGTTCTCGATGAATATTATCGGTGTTAATGCAGACATAATTCATTAAAAAAAAAAGTAAAAAATAACAATTAAATATTAAAAAAGGAAATTAGTAAGCCAAAAAAAAATGATATTAATTTCATTTAATATGCAATAATTATCTTTTTTTTATTTTTCAGTTTTTTTTTTTTTTTTTTTTTTTTTTTTTTTTTTTTTTTTTTTTTTTTTTTTTTTTTTTTTTTTTTTTTTTTTTTTTTTTTGTTTTTTTTTTGTTTTTTTTTTTTTGTTTTTTTTTTTTAATCAATATTGACTCATAAATTTTCTAATTACTTTTCTGTTATTTTTTACAACTATTGTCAATATTTTATAATTTCCATCAATTTTATTCCACCATCATCTGGTTTTATCTATTACCCTTATAACTTTTAATTACTTTTCATTAAATTAAACGAACAATTTTTTCGCTTAATTGAGTTATTTTCTATAATAATAATAATACTAATAATAATGCTATTCCTGAATATCATTTTCTTAATTTTATTATGCTTCATTACTTTTTGGAACTTTTGTGGATTCTGCGTTATATATTTTTAAAATAAAAAAAGGGTTTGATACCTTTTCGCCACAATTAAGTTACTTTTTTCATCGACACACTTACGACATTCAAACGATATGCTTCAATGTACGGCCAAGGCATCTATCTAAAATACAATTAAATTAAAACGATGCATTTATTAATTGTTTAAATGATGCCACTCCGAAAATGAGGTCAAACTGATGCCCGAGTCAAAACAAAAAACAGACAATTTCGTCACCTGATATTGCAAATCATATATTTCCATTGTTCGTTATTTATGATATCTGAAGGAAATCGTACATGTAGCGAAGGTTGTTGCTAAAATACTTGTTAGTATAATGACAAATTAATAAGTAAAAATAAACAAAACTGAAACGTGTTAAACGCGGTCTAAAAAGTGACAACGCATTAGTAGGTTGCGCCAAACGACATGTGTATATTCGCGAGTGAAAAATAGGGCGCATAAACGCAAGTGGTATAAATAACATCGATACCATTTGCTATTATAAACTTATCGAATTGTCAATGGGGACAATGCGTTGACAAAGATATGTAAAAAAATTAATTTTCTACATTTTTCAAGTACAGGTCACATCATTCGTGGTGTCCAAAGAGAAAAATTGCTTTCACCAAGTGCAAATGCATTTCAAGGATAAAACAGCGATTTAAAACTTAGGTTAGGTTAGGTTAGGTGAGGTTAGGTTAGGTTAGGTTAGGTTAGGTTAGGTTAGGTTAACCTAGATAATAACAAGGTTAACATAACCTAAGTTTTAAATCGCTTTTTTTAACCTAGGTCAGCCAATGTCCATACTTTTCAAGTTGGATATTTATGGAAATTGGTATCTATGGAATACAAACGTGACCAAGAGCATAATGAATTTCGTAAAACCACTGTCGATTTCAAACTTAGGTTAAACTAACCTAACCTAACCTAAGGCGAACGTATTACCCTCGTCTAACTTTTCAACTAGAACACATTTGTGGTGTCTGGTGGGAAAAACCACTTTTACAACACCAAAAGCAAAATACATTTCGACATAAACTGATTCTACTTAAAGCAAAAGTCCAAAGCTCAACCTAACCTAACCTAAGACAGACAAAATTTTCGAACTTAAGTGAAACACGCGTGTGGTGTCTAGAGAAAAAGGAATTAGGTTCGATTAAACATATACGATCCAAATTTGTTATGTCCAACACATTTGTGATGTCTACATCACAAAATATGAAAGATTTTATGAGATCAAGAACGAAACGTATTTCATCAAGAAGACCAAGTCTATTTAAAACTTAGGTTAGATTGACCTAACCTAACCTAACCTGGGTCAGACAAAATCATCCAACTTTTTAAGTACTATTCATTCTAAGCTGAATCGATTTAAAAGTTAGGTTTGACCGAATATCAAGGCAATCTGACCATGAGGTTAGGTTAGAACGTGTTAGGTTAGGTTATCTATTTTGATATTTCTATCTGCACTGTCTATTTAGAAATATGTCTATGAAGGTCGCCCCAGAAAAAGTATCTTCGATTCGCAGGTTACGTTGAATAAAAATCCGATGTCGAACAAAGTTTATACCGTAAAACTTTTGCATTTTTAAAATGGCGGAGGGAATATGGCGAACAATTTAACGAAAATTATTTTCCAAATATGGATTTTCGAAAAATCCCAAACAACTGTGTAAGCTCGCAATCGCGGATGAACCGTGGAATTGGCAAAAAATTATTGGAAAGTTTACAAATTGGAGTTTGAAAGAGCGTTACTCCGACATTTTGAGTTTTCAGCGGTTAATTTTTAAGAGGAAAGGGAAAGTGCACGAAATTGAACTGATGGGTCAAAGTGAATAAACTGTACACATTGACTGTCTTCCTTCTTTCGCGTGATCTGATTGATCTTCTTTGTTATCCGAATTGGATCCGATGTTGGATCATTAAAATGCAGGCGGTTGCTGATGATGAAACATTCGGCATCTGCGTTTACGGACCTATACAGAAGTGAATCTTGCCCCGCGTACTTGAACCCTAGAAAGCTCCGTTTTAACTTGAGCGTATCACGTGCGCAAAAAGCAATGAGCCTTCTACGTGCCAAGAAAATCTCGTCCCCGGCGATTTCGCAGAATTTAGACGAGATTAGAACAACGTCGTCGGGACTTTTCGTACGCGTTTTGGTTCGTTTTTGCCTGTCGTTGCAATGGCCTTAAAGATTTTATAACTTGGAAGAAGAAAAAAAAAAAACGAAAAAAAGAGAAAATAGCAGAAAAAAGAACGAATAAAAGAAAAAGCTCGTCGATGGAGTTACGATACGTAGCGACTTAAAGAGACCCTGTACCATTATATTAATCAGCGAAACGAGGAGCAGTCTTGTTATGCGAAGATTTGCCCTTATAGCGGAAAGAGAAATGCAATTTAAATTAATTGCGAAAATAATTCGAAAAGAATTTTAAATTAACTTTCTAAGCTCTTTTATCCGCGTGTATATACTACTCTCTGTAGTGCGCGTATTATCTCTCCCTGTGTGCTTTTATTCGTACGTCGTACGTAGTTAAACATTTTTCTGCTGGTTTCGATATTGTTCACTTACGTAAGATAATTGGGGTAAAAGCGCCAAAGGAAGGCTTTTTCAAATCCCTATGAAAGGGGGGACGAAGTCTACGTAACAAAACCTCACGGCTAACGAAGCGCTGATGAAAGAAAAGTATAATAATCCCGTGGAAATAAAAATGCTCTATTCGCTATATAGCATAAATCTTCATCCAATTATTACGTTATTTGCCTGTATCTCTACTAATTTACAATGTAATTACTATAGTATTTCCCTGTCATTTCGTGAATGAATTTTTTGATACGATCAATTAATTTTTCAATATATATATATATATATATATATAGCCGTCGAAACTGTCAAAACACAGACAATATTTCATTTTCATTCTAATGAATCTGAAATTTTAATACGAAAACGTTGTTCCATCTGTGAATGTTTCTCCCTTGTCTTTACAAGCTGGAAATAAAGACTGCATACGCAAGGGTTCCCTTTGATCGTGAATCTATCGTTACAATTTCAAAATTCAAAATGGCGGTTGAAATGCGGTGGAAGCATAGTCGATAAAAACATTAGTTTCGGACTACAAACGCATGAGACGGAGCACTCATATTGCTTTTATTTAGGGCGATTCTTCCGAATATGTGGTAGAAATTAAAGAATTCAAAATGGCGGCTTTGATTTAGAAAATCTTTTAAATATCGTGAATGTTATTATATTGTAAAGCAGCTGTAAATACAGACTATTTACGCAAGTGTTACTTCTGAACGCGAATCTATTGCTACAATTTCAAATTCAAAATGGCGGCTGACACGAGGTGGAAGCATCGTCGATAAAAATATCAATTTCGGCTACGAACGCATGAAACCGAGTACTTATATGTTTCTTTTGTTATTTTTAGGGCAATGATTCCGAATACAAGGTAAAAATTAATAAAATCGCAACGCGCCTGCCTAGACGTTTCTTATCGAGTCTGTTAACTTGATGACAGTTATGCGAAAGAATATTCGAAACTGACAATATTTATATGTTTCTTTAAGTCGCTGCTTACGGTTTGGAAATCAAGATTTAATAAATTCAAAATGGCGACTGAAATACGG
Organism: Trichopria nigra; assembly: GCA_030522945.1. Classification (NCBI taxonomy): domain Eukaryota; kingdom Metazoa; phylum Arthropoda; class Insecta; order Hymenoptera; family Diapriidae; genus Trichopria; species Trichopria nigra. The sequence goes on from JAPYZR010002284.1 coordinate 17,306, forward strand.
CGACGTGCAAAACTAATCAAGTTTCTTAGACGTCGTTTTGTCCTCCATATTTTGGCCGCCTTTTTGAATTTCACAATGACGACCTCCGATTCGTCATCGCTGAAAAGTAAAAAACGTGCAAATTCACGATTTCACGCGTTCTTATCCAGACGAACGGACATATTTGTCAAGGTGCTACCGCCATTTTGAATTTTGAAACTGTAACAATAGATTCATGATCAAAAGTACTTTATTTCTAGCTACTTTACGAAAGGAAAACAATCATAAGTGCGACATTTTACGAATTCTCTTGATTGTAATGCCGCCATTGTAAATCCGCCATTTTGAATTTTAACTTGGTTTAAAGTTTCGCGATAAAACTTCCGATTCTTTAAGAATAAACGTTTAGAATAGAAATAAATGCAATTCAATAGTCATCGCCGGTAATAAATTTAATGCTGTTGTCGAAATTACGTAATCCCCAGTCATTACATTGCGATGGAATCTCATTGCACGGCATTTTGTAAATGCAAATTGGCCCGAAACTCTCGACGAAATATTAAATGTCTCGACGCACCCCGGGGGCACGAAGTATTATAAATACACCAAACTTTCAGCGCCCGAGTTAAACGATAAAATATATATATAATATGCATTTCATTCGATTCGCTTTTTGCAAACGTAAAATGTCGGAAACGTAAACGCGTCGTCGAGCCCCGTTACGTTCGTCAAAAGAATTCAAAGGCTTTTTCTTCATTCGGTCGGCCTTTTGAAACATAAATGTCATCCTATAGAGAGAGATAAAAAGACACCAGATTATTGTAGGCGAGCAATATTTGTATAAAGTATATATCTATTACGTGTTTCAATATTCTATCAATAATTATAACAAAAAGAAAAAACATCAATGATTTACGATTCAAATAACGACTGACGTGAAAAGGCAAGTCCAATTAATCGCGAGGTCTGAATTCACAGTCCGGACTTAACCGAGAGTTTAATCCAAGTACGTCTTGATATAACGGAACTACCTGGACTTGCTGGATCGTCGAGGTAGTCTTCGGATTGGACCATGAATTCGGACACTCTCGTATATAATAATAGAAACGCATCTTAGATAAAAGAAAAAAAAAAAATAAATTGAAAGGAAAAAGAAAACATATAGATCGAAAGTGATAGAAAGTGATAGAAGAATAGAAGAGCAGAAATCAGTAATGTATAGTGAAGATGCGTGACGTATTTGGCAGTACAGTTCTGGCAGTACACCACTTACGGGGATGGAGGCAGGCTTGTTGACCACGACGACGTCCTCGTCCATGTGAATCACCGTGATCGGCTCCGAGGTGACAGGCACCTCGTGTCTGCAACACACCAATCAGCACCAGCTTAACATGGCTTTGCTTATAAAAGGCTCTTAGGTTCGCTTGTATACCTTTTGTGTCTATAATCGCACTCGTTCGCTTACATTCTCACCCACAACCACAACCACAACCACACACACACACACACACACACACACACACGCACTCCCTCTTTCTCCCTCTACATATATACTCATTTGTTATTTTCACGCTTTCTCCAGTTACGCCCTTCCGTGTATACGGTTCGTTATACCCGTGCAACTTTTCGCATGCTTTTTGCGCGTTTATACCAAGAGCGCAATAACCTTAACGTAATTAATGGAAATGCATGCGGGACTTAATGCGGACAATTGGATTAGATGGACATGCTGCGGAGGTGTAGATTCGCGTTAGGCAGGCAAAATTTTGTAAAATGATGCAACGTTATATATAAGGATACACACGATTCGCGCGAAAAACTATACCGTTACAATTAGTTGGTTTTCTTGATTTCCTCAGTTCCGAAACCTTTTCGATTAAATGCTGTAGCAGTAATGCGATTGATATGCGAGTGATTGATGTGTGTTTGTTCTAATGCATTGTTGTGTAAGTCCAAATATTTTTAAAAATCAACAACAAAATATGGGTTGATCGATTTGGTTTTTACGGTACGACTGTTTGGCACGATAGGCATTCGCGTCTCGTTAGCTTCGTTTCAGATGGAAGTTAAGTTTAACTGAGTTCAGGGGGTTTCCCTATAGTTTTCTGGACAATTTTTCTGGACAATTTTTCTGGGCAGTTTTTCTAGACAATTTTTCTGGACAATTTTTCTGGACAATTTTTCTGGACCCATATACCAACAGCATTAGGACCAGATCAATTGCCCTGAAAATGGTCTCATTCTCAACCAGTATCAGAGGCAATTTTACATCTTAAGAACTGTAATGGGGACAATCAGAATTTGATAATGTATTCGCGTAACCCAGATTGATTGCTCGAATCGAATCCCTACAAAATTGTGCCGATATAAAATAATGACGGAGTACACAGACATTCCGCGGACAAGAAAGATGGCGTGGTAATCTATTATTGACGCCCCAAACAGCATCGAAGGTTTCGCGTGATGTTTCTCGGCCGGCTTTGCGCAACTTTTTTTTATCTGGGTTGTTATGCGTTTCCCAATGCGTTTGAAACGCAACACCCAGCGAGCTTAATTCGACAAATGCATATACATATATACATAACGAGCTGCTAGAAATCAACATTTACTTCTGTATAAACGTTCTTTTTTTTTTTTTTTTTTTTTTTTCGTATTTGTAATATAATAATTGACAATGTTGTTCTCTACATTCTGACGATTTGATTTACGTCTCGTTCAAGTATGCTCTTCTTCGACAATTACATTAACGTGTACAAATTCGCGGTTGTTGGGGAATGAATGACGCGTAGCGATTGTAAATTATCAAAATTTGCTCGTTCATTGTGGTTTATTTCTGCCCGTAATGCCCATTGAAGAACGGTTTACGATCCTAACCGAGGTTTGACCGTAAGCTCAAATAATGCGCAACCACGTCATTACAAAATTTCATGAGCGGCTAATTCGAATGCCAGGATTTAAATTCCACACCGACGCGCGTTACGTATAAAATGATCCGACATATACCAAAGTTCGTTTAACCGGCGCATTACTGTTACTATAATTGCCATTCGTGTCAGTGAATTGCAACATCGGTAACGGTTTTACCATTTACTTGACTCAACGTCTAAGAGTCATACTCGGCATAGGTTTTCCCCAATTTTCCTATGCCAGTACACGCACGAGCAGAGCTGGTAAAGTTGCGGTTTTAGCGGATTGTACTTTTAATGTATACCGTATATGAATGGAATAGGTTTTCTACCATTTGCCTATGCCATTGCGCGCACGAACAGAGGCGACGAAGTAGGTTACAGACCTTGAATAAGAATTACACTCGACATAGGTTTTCCGGAATTCTCCTATGCCACTGCACGCGCGAAAAGAAGTGACGAAATATCTCGTAGACGTTGAATAATAAGTCATTATTGTAGTGTAAACTCGGCATAATTTTTCCTCAATTTTCCTATGCCATTACGCGCGAATAAGAGTGGTGAAATTCGCTTCAAACGCACTTGACGAATCGACTCTGGTCACCCTGAAAATCGTCGAATATGGAATACTTCCAACAATTATGTCTGCCACGCGTCAAGACCACGTGGAAAACTTCAACAGCTGACGGTACGATATGCCGCGCGCTAGGGATTGGCCATTGGAGTGTGATGACGCAACGCACGGCGCTTATTCGAGTGCATTGCGCTTTGTTCCTAACCTTTCGAGTAAATAACCGAAATCCTAATTCGACCATCCCAATATACATATGGAGTAAACGTTATATTCGTGCAGTATATGCCCGCTTTACATCCGTGAAATGCTGAAACGCGAGAGGCCGTCATTGCGCTTTGGTGTGCGTCTGTATATACACGTGCGTGGACTATCGCATGTACCGGACCGGAAATGTAGGCTGTCGACAAATTTGAAACCGAATTCGCCAGCTGTAACCTGATGTGTCTGCGAGGCCCTGTAGCTGTTCGATATATATACGTCCATGATTAAAGCAGTCGGCGGCCAATGTACCCTGATGATTGCGGCATTGAGACCGTGGTACAAGCCGCAAATTGGGGATTATTGATTCGCGGATCCCGGAGGGTGGGGGGGGGGGGGGTCGGTCTTTTTGCGTGCGGCGTAATTAACGTCATCGCACACATCCCTATATATCTCGTGTGTATATATAATTATTGATTTAACGCCGGCACGCCGTGATATATATATACCGCGTTCGCCACTTAATAACCCGGGCTTGTCGAGGGTATATGTAGATAGTCGCTTTTGCCGAACGCACTGTCGATGTCTAATTTAACAGAGCGCTGAATAACGTGCAATACAATATTCATAACGCTGCGTCTCAAGCGTCGCCTGTATATTCGGCGCATGTATATATAGAACCACTCGATCCGACTGCCGGATATTGGGTCTCTCTTTCACGTCCGCGCGTTTTTTTTTTTTTTATTATGATTGTCTCGCGGTTGACTGGGTGGCGTTTGCGGTGAATGAGCGCAACAAGTTGCATTATACTTCGAGCACGTGCGTAAACGCACTTGTTTATTGTTTAGCTCCGTGTAGGCGCCGATAATTGAATGGATAACGTATATACTCGGGGCGGATTTCCTTTGACGTGATTTTCGGCGTTGGACGTTTCGTGCAAATAGTGGCCAATATCGTCGTTTTGATCTTTGATTGAACATTTCACTAAATTTATTCGTAATTTAAAATTGCTACCCCCCCCCCCCCCAAATGATTCGTTCACCGTGTATAACCGTATATAAAATTGTTTCATCTTGTGATATATTATGCTCTATCTTTTTCATTGATAAATTTTCCCATTCACATTTTTCAGAAAATTTTCAAAAGCAGATTTGAAAAAGCTGACGTGATAGTTCAATTTACGAGAAATTCGAAATCATTTAATGCGTAGCACTTCTTGCCAGTCACGTGTGTTCGATAAGAAAGATTTTACGGTGACGTGATGGAATGAAAAGACGTATCGTAGTGCTTGCCACCTTGTAACTGAATTACGGCATCGACATACTATATGCACTTGTAGAAATTCGATTTGTGCAATTTGTCGGCCATTCCAAATCGATTGCTGTCAAAGCTTGTTTTTATTAAAGTTGACTCCATATTATCTCTCGTTGATTTTTCGAATTTAATTTATTCATTTTGTTGAGGATTCCTTATTCACTAGCGATAAATCGATCGGATTAGAACAAGAAACTCCAAACGCCTATCGTATAAACTGCTTAAATTGAAGTGCCAATCTGTGAATTGATATGGAACACGTGATATGGAACTGCGTCAATATTTTACATTCAATTCTCGTTTCGTGAAAATCGATTCCGCCGTTTTCTAGCATAAACAAAATGCAATTTCCGTTGACGTATATGAGAATATACATCATTGATAACCGGGAAACTTGCTGTACACGATGTATGCATCTTTAGCAAAAAAAAAAAATATATATATAAAGATGAATAAAACAAAAACTTAACATGATAAAAAATATATTGACATAAATTGTTTTATCAATAAAAAAATATTAGCAATTTCTAATCCTTTTTTATCTTTGGATTAACGACGAATGTATATGTGGCCGTCAAAGTTACTTACGAATCATGATAAGAAAAATTATCATTAAATAAATAAATAAACAAATAAATAAATAAATAAACAAATCAATAAATTAATAAATTAATTATAAATTAATTACAGAAAAACAGATAAAAATTATAATATTTTATGACAAATTGACGTAATTGATGAAATTCCGCAATTATAGTGAAAATAATTTCAATCATTGCGGGGATTCGAAACAAAAAAGAGTGAAGAAATAAATTATAATTATAAGGAAGTAAATAAACAAATAAAAGTAACGAATTAACAAATATGTACAATGTATATATAAAAAAAAAACAAGTTATTAAAACAGAGTGAATGAAGTAATGAAGATATAGAACGACAAATGGAATTGACAACAAAACGATTGAAAAGGAAGATGGCCGATAATCGTCGGATCAAAGACACATTTATCGAAAAATGAAAATCATCAACATATGTACAGTACATTCTGCGACTTATTGTTCCAGCAGCAACTTTTAATATATAAATCGTAAAAATGTTTAATTTCAAGCTGGGTCCACTACGTTTAAAGAGGTGATTTCGACTTTATGGCTGCTGCGCTTTCCGTCTCTTAATGAGACATATATATACATATATACTTCATTCTACTATAAAGCACATGCCAACGTGTAACGAGCAACCTTCCGAGATTAAGATGAAGGTAAGACTTAATCGAGTAAATACTTGACTAAGGCGAATACGAAATAGGCTTTACTGTACAGTTTTACAGTTTTATTTGCTTCCTGTGCTAAAGGCTATCGCCCAGTTTGTCTCGATAAGCGCATTTTTCAACGGATTCCTACCATCGCCTTACGGCTTAACTTTTATATCGGTGAATCCCGAAGTGTATTTGTATAAGCAACAGCTAAATATCGAAACTCTTAAATTGTCGATATGAAAGAAGAGAGCCACAATGGAAAGATGAAACATCGATCGCGACAACTGGAGTGTACAAAGATATATATACGTGCAGAGTCGTGCGAAACTCCGATCAAAATCAAAATGGAGGAACAAAAATGGCGAATGCAAACGGGGACTCGTCGCCTAAGTAATTTTGAATTTCCGAATCTTTTTTTAATTTAATTTGACGATAAAAACTCAAAGTTTAAGAAATTGGAAAATCAAAATGGCGGGAGCAGGTTATGGCGGTAAAAAATTGCTTCGTTTCAGTGCATCGGTTACAATTTAACCATTTTCACACTTTACATCAAGTTCCAGGAAAAATCATGAAATATTATCAATTTGTAATTCAAGTAAATAAATATCGAAATCTAAAATGGCTTTTACATAATCGTTTCAATCTGTTCCTCAATGATACTGTTCAATTTAAATTATTATATATATGTGTGCTACGATTATCGTTATTATCGTTCAAAAATATATATATATATATATTACGTGACAAATTTCAGTTGCTAATTTCAAATCCACCGTAATCATTTTGAAAATACAAAATGGCGACGTTTGAAAATGGCCAAGTTTGAGAATGACGGCGTTAGATTGTCTAATTTAGTAACGGAATCAATCACACCAAATCTCCGCTAAATTCGTGAATACGTATTGAATTTGCATTCAAAGTAAAAGTTTAAAAATTCAAAATGGTGGACACAAAAGTGCGACTATGAATGGTTTGACCGTTCTTTCTTCTCTTTTTATAATTACCAATGAATTCGATACAAGAATCGTTATTTCCAAAAGTATTTCCATAAAAATTGTAAATTTAAAATGGCGGTTAGTTATACCCAATCAGGATTGATTCGCGTTTTTTTTTTATTTATGGATTTACATTGGTCAATTTAACATTGAAATTTGAAAATTGAAAATGGCGAATTGACAATTTTTCTTTAAATTATTATTGAATTCGCAATTGGAATTAAGACAGTTCTTCTTATGAGAATGAATGATTATTCATAAATGAGATGATGTACCGTGCGTGTTTTGAAACAGAGAGTGCGCGGGGAAACTTGCATAAGAACAAAACGCAGTGTCGTTTTTGAAAATTCAAAATTCAAAATGGCGGAGTCGCAACGATAAACTTATCGCGTTTCGTGACTCGTTATGAGGATATAAAATTAAAATAAAAACGCGTACCAGAAATTTTAAAATTACTAAATGTATCTACACTGAAAAAAAAAATTTTGTTACTTTCAAGTAAATATTTACTTGAATTAAGAAAATGTTTCCTTCTTTTTAGTAAATCTTACTTAATTCAAGGAAAACTTTTCTTAATTCAAGTAAAAATTTACTTGCTACTATTCAAGTAAATATTTACTTGAAAATAACAATTTTTTTTTTTAAATTGTGATAAAAGTAAAAAAAAAAGTAAAAAATAAAGACAGTCAAAAAGACCGAGTATAGTGCTCTTTGTTAACGCCCCTCGACCGACGCGAGCTTGCACGTGAAAGGGAAACAAATATGCGAGCGATATTCCCCGTCGGAATGTGGAGTGGGCCGTAAAAAGCCCGCATTTCCTCCGGCATATGTGTATAAGAATGCGGGCGCGAGAGTGAGTGACTCGCGCCAAAAGTTATACATACATATATAGGTGTGCCCACGTGCGCATATAGGGGGTTAGGTACGTATATCGCGAGCCCATCGTGGTGCTTTATGGTTGCGGTTGCAGGTGTAATAACCCGGTTTATGTATACGAGGGACCGGCCAACCAGCGAGACGATCGATCCTGCTAAATGTGACCACGTGCATGACGAGTGCGCCGCAGCCTCTTTATACATAGTGCGTAAACGACAATTGCCCAAATGCAAAGCAACCCCCGGCATCGCGAATCCGCAACTTTTATCTCTTTCCGTATTATGCACCTTGAAAGGGATTGCTCGGTATAAAAATATAGGAGCTTTTAACGATACGGTTTAACAAGTGGCGGCGTGTGTGTACAGTTTTTTCTTCCTCTTTTCCACATGCATGTAGAAATTAAGGCATCAACCTTGATTCGTGCCGACTGAGCGCCCTGGAGAATCATTTCCGCTCGGCATAGGGTTTTTTCTTTTTTTTTTAATTTCCCTATGCCAGCGCACGCGCGAATATAGGTATGAAGGGGGCGTAGTTGTTTGCGAATCTACGTGGAGAGACCTTTTCTTGACGGGTTTTCACCTGGACTTCCTTGAGATCGACCCATCATCGGACGAAAAGATGTCATAGGGCAATAATCAACAATAACCAAAGAGAAAATTCACTTGACGGATTGGTTTCCGGTAAAGGCTGTTTCGTCAGAATTTATTTAAAGTTTGCAATTTCCTACGTGGGATGCTTAGAAATGAAGTATTGCATTCTTACTCCGCGAGACACTCGGTATAAACGATAAATAAACTCACAAAAGCGTTAAATCGTTTCCCCAAGTTTTCGAAGCGTTTCTTACCGTGGTGCTTTCACCGTGGTGCATTTCTCTACTGCATGGGGCTTAACCCTCCTGCAGATATCATCTACGCCGCACACTTGGTTTTCCACCTTGCTATAAATCAACCTGTCGTCGTCTACCTTAAATTAACCCCCTCTATCCACGATGGTTATCTTTTTTTATCTATTCTTGTACCGCGTAGACAAAATATTTCTAATGAATAAAATTCCAACAAAAATTTAATCACTTTCCGATTATTTTCAACGCCCACCCCCACCTTAAGGCGACCAATTGTCGAAATAGTTTGTTGATTAAATGACTAATGAAATCATCGTTGAAGTGGTTACAAATTTAATCTAATCCTATATGCTGCGACTAGTAGACTGATTATCGAGCAGAGGATTAAGATTTATCGGCGCGACTGGTTAATAATAAAATTGACAAAATGCCGCACTTCAATCTCGAGTAAAGCTAATTTTATGAAATTTCAATATCGCGAGCCTTTTATTAATTCATGCGCTCGATCGACGTTATCCATTTATTTCAAAAGTGGTGTGTAACGCCGGTCGGGCAGTTTAGTTCCTCTAAATTTATTCGTTTGTTTCGATCGATCCCGTTACCGAGATACGCGACATTTATCCACTCGAATGCAATCCCTCCTTATATTCGTCAAAGCCCGTTTCGCTTAGGGAGATTTCCTCGCAAGACATGCCTTCGATTTGTTTTTCGCACCATCATTTATATTCGCAATTGTCTACCGACATCGCTTACAAACGGGTAAAAGTATAATTGTCGAAACAATCACGACGGATCGTTTTTTTACGCGAGAGCCATCCTGCTTTACCGACCGGTGATAACGCAGAAATCATCCTTACCGACCGATGGTAAAGAAGTCCCCGCCCCCGTTAAACGACATTACGTGAACTCGAACATGACCTACTTTATTCCGTTGCTTATTATATTCTCAGCTTTTCATGTTTTTACAAAAGCACGAGATAATTGCACTTGGCAATACGAACGTAATGTAAATTATAAACATCGCCTTGCAACCGAATAAATTGTCGTTTGTTGTTGTGCGTTTCGCTTTCTTCGATCCCTGTGGGGGTTATACATGTAGGCGTGCCCCGTTTTACGCGAACGAGAAGGAACGCTCGAGATGTCCGGATGTTTTCAAGATGCCACGCGCGACTGCCCCTGAAAAGCTCTGCGAGCTTGCACAAAGCGCGTAAAATCTTTGAAAATGTCTCGTTTTCTCGTTTCGCGTTTGCCGCGGCTCTGATTTCCCATTGATCTCGACGAAACGGTACCTAGAGCGGACGCGGATCTCCCGGTAACATACCGCGCTGACCTGAATATTTCGCGGTTTTGTCCCCGGTGCTTTTTTTCGAGCTTTCGTCAATTTTTGGCGTGCCTCGTTAGGTTTGCGTCACTTTTAGACGTTCGATCATTCCCCTGGATTAAAATCACTGAAATCGTGATCGATGACGTTTATTATCCACTTTACCGACTGACAGCGAATCAGTCCTTTTTACCGCAGTACCTTAAAAATATTCAATTGCATCGAACTTTTTTTTTATTTTGTTTTTAATTTTGAGGTTATTTTGATATTTCGATACGCGTGGAATTGGATTTATGCACTTAATCGATAAATGATCATTACAATCGTGAGAAAATTGATTCTCAGATCGGTAAAGAGAGCGACGCTAGGCACGATCTACATTTCCAACCGATGGTAAAACATTTGTCTCATTTCTACTTTTCATTAATTGCGATTTAACGGATATACATTTCGTCGGTGTGTTTAATAGGGATAATTGCGATTTGTTACTTTATGCACATAATCACGATAAAAATTGCTGTGAATGTCTTGTGAAATGAACCGTGCTATTCATAAAAACAAAAGACCAAATGAGTCGTCTTGCAACGACCTAACAAAGCGTTAAAAGAGTCGATAAAACTGTCAAAAGTGCGAACCGTAAGAAAGTGTGTTTCCCATTACCTTATACCGGGAGCGACTGGTAATATTACTTACTGAGGGTGACAAAAAACGCGACGATTGTTTCGTCGTTAATAAAAGAACAACGAAGGAAAAGTGTCGGAAATAATGAAGAAGCAATTGAAAACGCTTCGTCCCTCTCCCACGATCTCGCCGCCGTATTGCGTTTCCGTAATGGCGGTAACGACGTAATCATTTTGCCGTATGTATACCCTGCCCGTATACGGAAAGAAATAGGCAGTGTGCCTGTTATTTTTCCATAAAAATGCATCGAGTGGCGAAAACTCAAAAGTAGACGCGCATGAAGCTCGATAGCGATAAAAATAAAGTATACCAAGTTCGAGAACGATTTTTTTTTTTTTAATCTGCACTGGATGTAAACGCGTATAAATCGCGCGAATGCGATAAAGGCAAAGGCGGGGGCAGCGCATAAGCATCGTATCGCATTGTCGACGTGATAGAGCGATCGAAGCACTCGAGTATTTATTTTCCGCGCGTTCGTAAAAAAAAAACTTCGCTTGAAATAAAATGGGGGAATAAAATGAAACGGGGGGATAATAAACAGAGGAAAAGTTAAATTTTCATTTTTATCGTTTATATACTATATAAAACGGTATACAATTTCTTTATTGCGTGTCGGCGGGAGGATCATCGCCCTTAAGGTGGTTCTAAAGTAGAGCAGTTGCCGACCTAACCTCAAAACAGGAAAAGTATAAATAAATAAGGATTGAAACATTTTTCAAAATTCGGGCTTTGGGAGGGTGATTCTACATAACATATACAATCTTCAAAAAAATATCGCTGAAATTGGTTCACAATCAAACGAGAATTATCCGAAATAAATTATTTTTGGTCCAGGCAAGAGAAAATAATTTATTTCGGATAATTCTCGTTTAATTTTGAACCAATTTCATCGATATTTTTTTAAGGATTGTACATATTGGCTGGATTGCATTTTCTGAGAAAATACGAAAATTGTAGGATTTTTCCCTGGCTGTTTAATGGTACCATTGAATTTGATCTTGAACACGACCTTGAAGGTTATTCCGAGGTCGATATATACAACTGGAAATTTTACGTCAGAATAACGATAGTTTCGAATGTGACCTTCTTGTAAATAAAGGTTAAAATACGGGATTTTCCTATACGAAAAGTTGCTGTAACCTTCGGATGACCTTGAAAATTAAGTAACAAAATTAAGGTCACGATTCTCGAGGCCGCCAAACCTGACGTTTATTCGCCCGTATATCCAAAGAAAAGTTCGAAGAAAACTTCGTCTGGACGATTTTTTAAACGTTTCACCTTTTTCTGACCTTCTGGAGGTCACATTCTTATGAATTAAAAACTGTCGTTCAGGACGTAAGACTTCCCGCTCTTTTCGAATCCGTGACGAAAATAGGTGCAAAGAGAGGAACCGAGAATGACAAAAACGGACGCAGTAGAAAACGCAAATCTCTTTTGAATTTGTATATTTGTAAGTGACGGGCGACGTTTCTCCTCCTTCGGTTTCCACTTTTCTCTCAACCCCTTTTCGCTTTTCACTCCAGGTTACTTCAACTTTATTCGCGCGTTACCTATTGTATCGTAGTATATATATATACACTTGCCATTAATTATCTCCCGCGGGGCCGTTATTGCGCATTCGTCCCTCTTCGACACAGATAAAGACGAGCATCAGACGAGTTATGTCGACTGCATCCGACTATTGCCGAGCGTCGACAAATGATTTCATTTCGGGGTAGAAATCGTTATAGCGAAGACCTTACCCGCTTTACCGACCGATGGCGAAACAGATCTTCATTGCCGTAATACTCCGGACAATTCGATTGTCTTCCACTGGCTATATATGGACCCAATCATGTTTGAGGTCATTTCGGTGTTTTCGGTACTGCAGCTTTCGTCCAATTCGGTTTACCGACAGATGGCGTCGCTGGGCGATGCTCTTACAAGCGTCTCTTCCCAATGATTCTCGAAGCGATACGCGAACATGGGAATAATTCCAAGGATCAAATCCTAATCCCAATAATAATAATGACCAGATTGACGTGAAAACGATGATATTTCAAATCGACAACTTTTGACAAAATGGCGGCATTAATGTAGACACGGAGCAGAACGAGCCAATATCGAAAAGGACCGGAAAACGAAACCCACCACTTTCAAAATCTGAACCCTATCGAGACTCCGTAATGCCGTGGATCGTACACTTGGCATTGATCAGTGGGACAACGGCAGTGCTTCCCTCGACATTTTACGATGTTCCACGGGATATTTCAATCATCTAACAAATCGAATCGATTACACTACGCCCCCCCCCCCCCCCCCCCCCCCCCCCCCCCCCCCCCCCCCCCCCCCCCCCCCCCCCCCCCCCCCCCCCCCCCCCCGCCCGGCGCCGCCGCGCCGCGGCCCCCCGCCGCGCCGCCGCCCCCCCAGCGCCCTCGTTACTCACCGTCCAATTATCGGCAGCGATTTCGGTTGTAATGATATACCTGAGGTTTCAACTGGGGCTTTACGTATGGAATCGCGCTTGGGTACGCATATATACGCTAATAGGGTTATCGCGGCCAATTTCCCGCGTTACGAAAAACCATCCCTGATCGAGGTATATTACGGCTCATCATCGACGTCTATTCTGTACCTGACACGCCCCCGCCCCCCCCCCCCCAAGCCCCAATAATGAATGTATTGCCATTCGGCTTATCGGGTATAGATCGCGCGACGCCTCGATGCGAATTACGGCCGCACGCTTGACGATCTATTGCGACGTACAATGCGTAAGGGGGGTTATATGTACCGTCCTGCGAGAGGAACACAACGAGATTAGACGCTCCATATAGCGTATATACGAGCCGGGTTCTCGACCGAATATCCTCCTGATATCGCTCCTTGATCAGGGTGTATTCACGCCTCGCCTATTCAGAGCGCGAAATTCATTTATATATGTATATGTGCAAGTGCGTATATATGGGACATTCCACGCTATACGCGTACCCCATTGAAGGTTTTTTTTTTTACGAGCTTTCGCATATTACAAATATCAATAAGAAAAATTATCAGTAATAAGACTGTGAAATTAAAGTTTTAAAGTGAAGCCAAACTATAAGTCTCTAAAACAAAAGCACATTTCGATTTCGAAAAACTATAATGTCACGGTTCAAATTCAAACTTTGCTTTTTAATTAATTAATGGCGATATTGAACATGTTATTGAAGAAAAGAAAACAATATATTTTTTTGGGATATTTATCAAAGAAATTTTTCTTACGAAATTCTATTAAAAATGATACGAACAACTGTCAAAAGGTGATGTTCTTCTGAACATCTATCAAAAGGTGATGTTCTCAAAAGGTGATGTTCTCAAACGGTAATGTTCTCATGAGCATTTATCAAAAGGTGATGTTCTTCTGAACATCTATCAAAATGTGATGTTCTCTGAAGGTGATGTTCTCCTGAACATCTGTCAAAATGTGACATCCAAATAAATATCTATTTATTTCTTAAGCAAATTTTATAAAACAATTATTTTTGAAATGGAACCAATATAGGCTTTACGTATATTTATAATATTATAATACGAAATAAATAATTGGTTCTAATATATATCGTCATCCCATCAGGACCTTTACAAACGTGATCCTAACAGGTCCCAATCTTGAAAGGCATTGGCCGATTCCTGAGGAGTATACCCCCTCATTCGGGTGTGCAACGGCGTAGGGAAAACCCATTATAATTTTGGGAAAAAACCTACGCCGCAGTTTGAACATTGATTCTATTCGCAACAATCTCTGAAAACTAGGATTTATCGTAATCGTTCCTGGCAAGGAAGTGAAATTGCGGGACAAGAATTCATCATTTGTGAAAAATGGCTATAATCTTATCGATAAAAAAAAGAAGTCCCCTGGATACTACGTAAATCCATGTAATACAGGGGCCGTCATTCCGACATTTTAAATGCCGCGTATCTCCTTTAAAAATGGTCGTATCCTGCGATATTTCTTTTTTTTTTCATTGTACAAGCGATTTCCTTGGTTTTAACGACAAACCTTTTAAGATTTCGAAAAATGTATCTAACCTAACCTAAAATTAAGAAAAATTAAGCGTATTAAGTATCTCTGCGTATAAACGTCGATCAAAATTGCCAATTATACGTCGAGGGCGGAAAGTGAGGCATTGCTGGCTGGTGTCGGTATGTGGGGCAACAACAATCGCGTCTCAATGACTATATATATATACCGAATTGCCATTATATTTTCGGTCAAGCTGTCGACGACAAATTTCAAACTCTCGGTAACAATTAAAATTGACAAGAATTAAGAATACGTAATAGGGGGTTCTATATTCGATCCTTCGTACGCGAGTGACCGAACGAACGCGGACATGTGTGCAGTATGTGACTCCTGTCTTTAACGATACGGCCGTGTTTACTGTCAGCCAAAGCAAAGTTTACGAGCCGACTGTAACGAACTAAAAGCCATTTGCTAACCTCTGCACCTATTTTTTTTAGCAATGACGTCGGTTTTACAACTTGGAAAAGAGCAGCCCGCAAGCGCGGATGCGTTTTCGTCAAAAATGTCTCTCATCCTCGCCGGCGACCGAATTTCAGTCTTTATCTTTTTGCCAAAACTATAAACGCAAATATATGAACGTAGTGCTTTATATATATATATATATATATATCGGATATTAAAAAAAAAAAAAAACATAAATTAAATTATAAATTAAATATAAACTAAATTATTAAAAATGTTCTAGAAATTAAGAATCGAATAAAGGTAAAAATCGATAATTGTTGGTCAAAATGGTCAAAATTCCAATTAAACTTCCCTTTTCATACTAAGGAAAGTGTAGAAAATTCGAAGGAACTCGTAAACAAGTTTACAACGGTGGACAAAATTATTAAAATTTTGAATGTGCAACAAGAGTGACAAAAGTGACATCAGAAGACAATGCATTATAAACGTTAAAAATATATCTTGTATGACAATAGTTAATAAATAAATGTTAAGAAAATTTGATAAACGTGAAGTAAAAAAAAAAAGCTTCATTAAGTTGATCAAAATCATGCACGTTGATAAAAACGTCGAATCACACGTGTTACTAAATTTGAATAATAAACAAAAGTTGAAGAAAAAAAACAATAAAGTTGATGAAAGGTGGAAAATATTTTCCAATCTTCATCATAAATTAACAAAAATGTGAATTGATAGAAACATGACAAAGCCTAATCGAGCTGATACGCCGAAATCGTAAGTTGATAAAATCGTACAGGTTGATAAAAACATAAACAAAGTTGATAAAAGTTGAAAACAAAAAATTGACGTAAATCCAAGTTGACGTAGAGAAAGTCGCCGAATCATAAAGGTTTCAATGATAATAATAACAAACGAGAGTTGATGAAAATGTTGACCAAAAAAGGAACAGTTGAGAAAGATCGAAATGGCAAATAATGCTAAAAATAAAATCAACATAAAAAATGTGAAAAATTGAAGCTTAATCGAGTTGATACCACGAAATCGCAAGTTGATAAAATCGACAAATCGTACAGGTGTTGATAAAAGTGCATATATATATAATTGATAAAAGTTGAAAAACAACAATTGATGTAAATAAATAAACAGCTGACGATAAAAAAAGTTAACCTTAATCCTAAAAAATTTCAATATTAAAACTATGCTGTCCCTATACAATGATGAGAAATGTTAATTGATTGCAAAAAAAATAAAATGATAAAAATAATTGAATTCAAATATTAATTAAAACTTGTTTCGTTCAAAGTAAAATATACTCGGATTAATTTTTTTTTGTTTTTCAGAAAAGTTTTAAACTCAACATTGATATACCTTTCATAAAAATTACAAAGTGTTATTCAAATCACAAAGTATTTGATTTATACTTTAGCAGCTGCGGTAAAGTATATTGTATTAAACAAAACTCATATCCGATAAAAATATGCATTGTAATAAAAGGGAAAAAAACTTTATTGTTTGCACTCTAAAACACGTTACTGTACAAACGTAACGCTTCAGTATCGTTTCGGCACTTTACGTATAAAACATAATGGAACCGTTGTAACTTTAATCTGGTGTATCTGTTCATATTTTTTATGTCACCAGAGAGGCGTATTACACTATTTCCGCTCTTACCGTAACATGAAAAACAATGTTTTATCGCTGACGCCGTTATACGTTATACGAAAATATACATTATAGATTTGGAAACTTTAATGGTAGTCGCCGAAGCAACCCTCATATACGTCGAACGATCATATCGTCACAATGGGAAAATTAATGAATACAAACTAATAATGATACATATACAGGGTGTTTCATTTTAATCCGACCACGCAGATACCTCTGTAAAAATGAATGATATCAAAAAATGACCTGTACAAAAGTTGAAGGGGATGGAGGGCGCCATCCAATGGTACCAACAATCTTGACTTTAAACTCGATTTTCAAGGTTATTTCAAGGTCAGAGTGATTTTTTTAAATGGGAACCTCTATTTTTTATCCCGGATTTAGAAAGAGCGGAAAATTTTACGTTCAAAACGATATTTATACGATATTTTCAACAAGGTCATGGCAAGGTCTAATGAAGG